>PVKM010002007.1:0-69621 GCA_004027735.1 Carollia perspicillata | reverse complement strand
ACTGTTGCTGGGAATGCAGACTGGTGCAGCCACTGTGGAAAACAGTATGGAATTTCCTCAAAAAACTAAAAATGGAACTGCCTTTTGACCCTTAATTCCACTGCTGGTATTATACCCTAATAACACTGAAACAACAATTCAAGATAACCTATGCACCCCAATGTTCACAGCAGCACAATTCACAATAGCCAAGTACTGGAAATAGCCTATGTGCCCATCAGTAAATGAGTTAATCAAAAAACAATGTACATTTACACAATAGAATACTATGCAGCAGAAAGAAAGAAGGAACTTCTACCCTTGTGGATAGCATGGATGGGATTGGAGAGCATTATTGTTAAGTGAAATAAGTCAGGTGGTGAAAGACAAATATCATATGATCTCACCTATAAGTGAAAACTAATCCACAAAACAAACAAGTGGGAAAAAGATAGCCAGAAGCATGGAAATAAAGAACAACTGACAGTAAGCAGAGGGGATGGGGGAAGGGAATAATGAGGAAAAGAAGGGGAAGGGTCATCAAGGAATATGTATAAAGGACCCAGGAACAAAAACAATTGGGGGGGAGAAGGGAGTGTGGGAGGTGGGGGTGGGTAGGGCTGCAGAGAGTAACAAGGGGAAAATGGGACATCTGTAATTGGACAACAATAAAGAAAAGGAAAAAACAAGATATCTAAAACTCATTACTTGCTGAAGCACCAGCCACCTTCCCTCAGTTCCTGTTGTGGAGATAATCTAAGCATCCTACCTCCTCAGGGCTAGTGGTAACTGGTGCCTCCTCCAATGCTACCTTCCCTATTCCAGCATTTGCTAAGCTCCCCTCCCCTAACTTTCCTGTGCCATACCAGTTGCAACCAAATATTTTAACATGCACTCACTGTTTCTTATGGAACCAAAAAATCTCAGAGTATTGATTCTATGGAGAATGCATGAATAATAAGAATATTAATTACTTTGATTCTGCCTGACATGTTGGTCAGTTCTCTTAAAGATGGAGCAAAATATTACACATTCCCTTGTTGTGCCTGTCAAGAAACTCTGAATCCTATATAATACAACATTTTAATGACTCTTTACTTTTTAGTTTGCTTCTATTTTGTCCTTTTGTTATTCTCTCAATTCCACGGGAGACCCGAGGAGTCACATCTGCTTATTTCCCCTGCATCAAATGTCAGGTTAATGCCCAGGATTCATGTTGAAATTACCTTTCACTAGACTCCAAAGAAATTTCTGGAATTGCTAGGCTGCAGGACTCCCAGACATTTTCTCTGTGCTAAGCCCTTGCCCTGTGACCTACATTGTTCTCCTGGTTTATTTTGTATGCTATGCTCTACACCTACTGGCACACTCTCTTCCAACTCTGCCTCCATAAAGCTTTTAAAAGGCTTTCATCCTATTGACATATCTTGCCCTAATGCTTTTTCCTTATACTGACAAGTGGTACATTTTTACTTCTGCTTCCAGTCATGATGGAGAACTAATATCAGACTAGCCCTCCTGCCATAAATTACTAGAAAACTGGTCAAAATATATAAACAAGTTTTCAGATAGTGAACGTTGTGCTGCACAGCACTGGGCTCTCAGGGAATGGGAAAACATGCACATACGAACACAGTAATACTCTGACAGCCCTGATGTTTCTGCTGATTTGGGAAGAGGAAAACCCAAGAAGGGCACAGGGTACTGCCGAGCTGAGGAGTCAGAGCTCAGCATTCAGGCAGGCTGAGGTGTTGTAATCTGTGGGACAGGGCAGTGAAGTGAAGGAGAATCCTCACTGAACCTGTAAGACATTCAGTGGACAGAGACCCCAGGGTGATACCTTAGAATATTCTAGAACCACCCAAACCAACCAGTGTCCAGCTTCCAATATAAATGTACTGAACATTAAAAAAATATGAGAAACAAACCCCCAAATGTGAAAATATATGATGAAATCAGGAGAACAGAACTTTAAGACAGCTCTTATAAATATGTTTAAGAATACAGAGGAAAATATGAATGTAATATAAGAACTGAAAACTATGAAAAAGACCCAGAGAACTTCTAGAACTAAATATATATATATATATCTGAAATGAAAAAGTGACTGCATGTCCTTAATGGACTACTCCAACATATTTCAAAATCAAATTGATGAGAAACAATGATTAAACAAAAATCTAAGACATAGCCAGAGGAAAACATAAAATACACAACACACATAGAAATAAAGATAAGAATTATCACTGGCTCCACAGGAAAAAAAGAAGCCAGAAGACAATAAAAGCTATAACTTGAAAACACTGAATGAAACAACAAAGTCAAACTAGAATTGTATATTACCACAAAAATATTGTAAAAATGAAGGTAAAAAAAGATATTTTCTGACAAACAAAAGCTAAAAGAAGGTGTCATCAGACCTGTACCATAAATAATGTAACAGCAAAGTTCTTCAGATTGAAAAATATTGATACTAAACAAAAACTCTATCAATTTTTAAATGTTTAAAAGAGATAGCCCTGGTTGGCATGGCTCAGTGGATTGAGCACCGGCCTTCGAACTGAAAGGTCATGGCTTGGGGCACATGCCTGGGTTTCTGGCCAGGTCCTTGGCTGGGGGTGTTCGAGAGGCAGCTGATCTATCGATGTATCTCTTGCACATGGAGGTTTCTTTCCCTCTCTTTCTCCCTCCCTTCCTGTCTCTCTAAAAATAAATAAATACAATCTTTAAAAAAGGTACCTTCCAGTCCAAAACAAAAATAATAACAATGTATTGTTGGGGTTATAACATGCATAATTGTAATGTATAATAATAATAAGGAGAGAAGAGAGGAAATCGAAACATCTGTTAAAGTTCTTACATGATACATCAAGTAGTATAATGTTATATTGATAGTGGTATTAAAAATGCACATGCTAAAGGCCAGATAGATCACTAAAATAGTAAAAACAAAGAGGTATAGTTAATAACTCAGCAGAAGAGATAAAAATACTGCAAATACTCAGTAAATTTAAAAGAAGGCAGGAAAAGAGGAAAAAAGGAGCAAAGAACTGATAGGACAAAAAGAAAACAGTAACAAGATGATGAACTTCAGCCCAAACAGAGCAGTAAATGTACTGAGTGAGAACAGACTAAACATAACAACTGGAGTGAGGGATTTTCAGACAGGGCAAAAAAGGCAATGCTCAACTAGATGCTACCTGTGTGAAATGCATTATATAAAGACATAGATAGGTTAAAGGTAAGAGGATTGAAAAATGCGTACCATGAAAACATAAATAATGTATAGTTTTAAACAACTGAAACAGCTATATAATATCAGACAAAGCAATTTCAGGAAAAGGAAAATTACCAGATATAAAGAATAACTTGTAAATGGTAAAAAGATCAACTAATTAAGATGACTTACCATAACCATCTTAAATGTGTATGTATGTACCCAAAAATAGACTACAAAATACATGAATAACAGAACTGAGGAGAGAAATAGATGTATTCACAAATATAGATGAAATTAACACTCTTCTCTTAGTAACTGATAGAAATGTAAACTGAAAAACATTGTGTGTATGGACGACTTCAAAAGCATTATTAACCAATATAACCTAATTTACATTTACAGACTGCTATATTCAACAATGGCAGAATATACATTTGTTGTGTACATAGAATGTTCAGTAAGATAGACCATATACCAGGTAATAAAAGAAGTCTCAATATATTTCAAAGGGTTGAAATCTTATAGATATATTTTCTAATTATAATACAGGGTCTAGCAGAAGTAACACCTGCTTGAGTGTGGTTGGTAGGATAATAATAATTTATAGTTTTAATTTGAACGTATCACCTAAAATGTCATATGGTGTGCTTGCATGTGATATTGCTATGTTATAGAATTACATGCTTATGATTTTGTAATAAAAAAAGGGTGTTATTTGTGCTAGACCCTGTAGAATTAGTGAGAAATCAGTAACAAAAACATATTTAGAAAACTCTGAAGTGTTTGGAAATTAAACAACATACTTCAAATAACTCCAAAGAAGAAATAACGAGAAGCTAGAAAATATTTTAAATTGAATGATAATGAAGTCACAACATACTAAACTTTGTGGGATTTAGAAAAAGTGCATAAAGAAAAATCTGTAGCTTTAAATGCCTGTATTAGAAGAGAACTCAAATTAATTATCTGAGCATCTTCTTTAAGAAGGCAAATAAAGAAGAGCAAAATAAGTTCAAAAAAGTAGAAAGGAAGAGAGTAAAAAAATCAGTAAATAAATGGACAAACACTGAACAAAGTTAATGAAGCCAAAATTTGGTTCTTTGACAAGATTAATAAAATTGGAAAAATCCTCATTAGAAAAAAAAGAAAAAATGAAAACCAGTATCAAAATGAAAATGGTGACATTACTACTGCTGTCACATTAATTAAAGGGTAAAAATGATGTGTTATAGACAGTTTTGACAGCCCAGATAAAATGGACAAATGTCTTAAAAGACACAATTAAAATCCTTCCACAGACAAACAGGTGGAATCACAGTAAATTCTATCAAATATTTCAAGGACAAATTCTTTCTGCAAATGAGAGAAGAGAGAACATTCTGGAACTCCTTTTAGGAGACAAGCATCAGCCTGATACCTAAACCAGATAAAGATATTACAAAAACAAACAAACAAAAACAAACCCTAAAGAAATATAAAGATTCTTATTCATAATATCCCCAAACCTTAAACCAAAACAGCCCTCAACAGTTAAATGAATAAATAGATTATGATATATTCAGAAAATGGGATATTACTGGGCAATAAAAGGAACTTTATTCATGCAACAAGAATCTCAAAAACACTGCAGTAAGTGAAAGAAACTGGGCACAAGAGAGCACACTGTGATTTCCGCAGTTTGAAGTTCTTTTAAAAGGGCATGACTAATGTATTGTGATAGAAATCACATTCATGATTGCCTGAGCAGGAGTTGTATGTGTGTGGGGGACAGTGGCGGTGAAGGGTATATGGGAGAAATTTTACAGGTGCTGGGCTCATGGAAATGTTGTTTGGGGTAGTGGTTACATCAGTGTGTACAGTGTCAAAGTTCATCAAACTAAATATATAAAGTGGGACATATATATCTCAATAAAGTTTTGTTTTTTAAAAATGATACCTTTGCATTTTACTATGCTTATTCCACTTTGGAAAAGCACGTGTGTGGAGGCAGAGTAGAATGAGTAGTCACTGACAGGCCGCATCTGGCATGATAGGAGTTCTCAGTAAATTACTGATAGTTTACAACAGATTGTCCTTGATGCAGGAGTTTCTCGGCCATAGAATCTGATTGTGTATTTGCGTTCTGGTGACTGCGTTCCAAACCTATAGAAATGATCTCACCACACTGAAGGAGCAAGACGTAGAAAAATTGGCTACTGTACATAATTCAGAGTATGAAATCCTCAAGGCATAAAGGATATTACATTCCTAGCTATTAAGTACCTCTCTAACAAATTTATAAAGCGTTATTAAAATTATGAACCAAAGGCCAATTTTCCTTTACACTGTTTTAAATAGTTGTGAAAGTGGCTGACCATGTTGCATGAGCAGAAATAATAAAGACTGTGTTCTAATCAAGCAATATTTATAACATTAATTAGGTATTTGTTTAATGAGATACATAATTGTTAATGTTGTCCATGATAATTACCCCTAAGGGTAAGCTATTCACATGAATGTTTCTTATTATTAAAGTAGACCCTTGACATTCACAGATTTAACATTGCTGGTTTTAACCATCCATGAGTGAGTTTAAAAAGGTTATGACAGGTAGTAATTTGTAATTTTGTGGAGACACAAATCTGAATCAAGACCTAGGAGGTTTTCTAATTAGATAATTATTTAGCTAGTTAATGAGCTTAGCAATACCCATCTTTCAATGTGTTTTTATTATTCTCTTTGAGTTTAAAAAAGATAGGGTTATTTAGGAATGCAGTGTTTCTCAAAACTCCATGCATGTCAAGAGGGGTGCTGTATTATTAATCAACCTTTTAAAAGTGTGTAATTATTACTTTTTAGTTAATTCTTAGTATCTACAATAAGCCATGATGGGCTCAGATTGCCACTACACACTGTACAAGGGGGGACCCAAAAAACCCACCGAATTATCTTCTTCTGGAGGATGGGCCCCTAGTAGTACAGGCTTCCCCTGCTGGGTGAGTGTTCTAGGTGCCCATCTATCAGCATATCACTGGCGTTTTTGTGAGAGGCTGCACTCGGCTTCAGTGACTTTTTTTTGAAGACCCTTTCAACGCTTTGCCCATTTCATGATGGGTGATTTACGAGCGCACCTGCCCACACATACACCACACTGTTCAGCAGTTTTTGACCCTCATGCCCCACCATCCCTATTCACCCAATCTTGCCCAGAGTAACTTTTTTGTCGTTGTTTTCCAGATGAAAAAAAGGCCTCAAAGGGAAACAGATTGCCAACACAAAAGTTGTGGAAGAGGTGATACAAAAAATGGCAGAAGCACTAAAAAGTATCAAAATCAGCAAGTTCAAAAACTGTTTTGAGCAGTGGAAAGAAGTCTTGATTGGTGTATTGCCTCAAATGGAGAGTACTTGGAAGGTGACTGAAGTTTGAATGTATAAGAATAAATACACAGTTTTTTTATAAACACCGTTTTTTGGGATCCCCTCTCATACAGGTGAGATGTCTAAAATCTGTCTCACCTTATTTCCCAAGACTTGAGATTTCCTTACAATGCTTCTTTCTCAGTGTCTGGGAAGTAAGGTTCACTTCTGTGTTCTGTCAATACACTCCATCCTAAAGATCCTTTCCTGCTGACCTCCTGCAAGGTGGACAGGACGGTTCGCCCAAACCCCACATGGCACTATCACAGAGTGGATGCTCGGTAAACACTTGCTGACATACTGCCCTTGCACAGGGTCTGGTTTGACTCCCACTCACCGTCAGTGGTCCCCACAGAGGTCTCAGGTGTTAAGAGCATGCTGGGCAACGTGTGCCAGTTGGACTAAAAACCTCAGGGTCTGGATTCCTAACTGCAAGGACTGTATTATCTTCCTGCTCCCTGCCCTTTAAGATGGGTATTGTTCAAGATGCTTTACAGGTGCTTATATTCCTATACTATCTCCTTAAAGTAATTTTTATCATTGTTCCTATAATAAAGATATGAAAGCTAAGGCTTAGAGAGATGGATCAATGATCCCAAATTCAGAGAGCTAAGATTCAAATTTATGTTCATGTAATTCCAAAGCGTGTGTCTTAAAGCATCACACAAGGTTGCCTATCTTGAGTATATCTAGTCTCTTTCTAACTTGACTGCAGAAAGGGACTGAAAAGCAGGAAGCTGAAGAGCATGTCAAAGGAGAGAGGGCAGAAAACTGAGGGGAAATCTGGTGATGCTCAGCACTTGCCGGCTTTGCCACCTGCTCTGGATTATAGTCACTTGAACTTGTCAAATAGAAGCTCTGGCCTAAGTTACGTCTTCTGCTGCAGCTCCAGCCTCAACTACAGGAAAACACATGTAAGGCTTTTCTTGAGCACTCTGTGACTCCCAGGTAGTTTTCATTTAATCTGCTGTGGGCTACGATCATTTACTACAGAATAATACTTAAAAAATTAATTTAGAGGATATCTGTTGTTTGTTTATGTCCTATACTGATATCAATTAGCACCTTAAAATGCAATGTTTGGTCCCCTAATTTATAATATCAAAGACTGCAGTGAGGCAGTTACAAGAAGAAAGGAATACAAAATGTTCTCAGGGCAAATTTCAAATGTAGGCTTAGGTCATGGGGTTTATTTATGACAAAAAATATTGGATATTTAATCCCACAAAGTAGCAGTGACATTTTCTCAAGTCATCAAAGAATTCTAATAGCCTAGTTGTTGTTGAAAATGTTGTCTTATCCAAAAGAAAGTCAGTGTTCCTGCTTATCGTTGGTAAATAAATTTCATTACTTCCACTGAGTATACATTCTATATTTTAATTTTTCAAAGTGAAATTTGATATGACACATTTTCATGAAATTTCTTATCTTGGTTTTGGTCTCACTTAATCTGTACATTAAAATACCCAAGAAAGTGATACTTCACCTAAACTGTAATATGTACGCAAAGTAAAATATCTAATTAAAGTAGATAGATGATAAAGGTGATGGAAAATTATTTTCAGTCAAACTAGACACCCCATATAGGCTAAGATGTCCTCAATCATAAATCCTGCCCGTTTCCAGGGCGTTAATCAAGTGACATGCACTATTTTCCATTCCATAACATTTTAACATCAGACTGCTACATTGCCCTTGTCAGATCTTGACTTTCAAGCCTATGCCCAAATGCTGTACCAGATTACCCACTCATACTACTTTCTCTCCAAAGCTGCCCAAAAGGTAGACCTCCAGTTCAGAGCTGTTAATGTAATTTCATCCATACACCCAAACACCCTCGAAGAAGTTAACTGCCTCCTCGTATCAGGCCCAGTACTGTACCCCAGGCCACTAAGCCCAGAAATGTCATCCATCGCAGTGCAGTACCGAACCTTGTCAGAAATGCGTTCTGAGAGACATGAAAGAAGTCATCGCTCTCTTGTCTTAGTTGTTGGAATGCTCAAAATCTTACACGGTGTAATGAAAACAACTCCCATTCCTCTCTAGAAACCACTAACATGGGCCTCCCCAAACCTCACATTTAATACAGCCGCTACGTTCCTTAACTCACGGCACTGGAAAGAGATACTCCAGTAAGAACCTCTGTGTGGTTAACAATTCAGGCTCTTCTTAGCAAAAATAATTTTAAAAAGTCAAAGAACCTCCTAAAATCTTCAATATTAAACCTATTTTCGATTGTGAAGCAAAAGGTAAGATACCAAACGTAGAACACGCCTCCCCTTATGTTCCTTCCCACTGAAAGGTGAGATAATACAGGAATCGTTTCCCTCAGCAATAATCTACTTTTCCCTGAGGATGAAACTAAAAGATCAAGTATGAAATATGGAAAAGTCTTTATCTGTTTAATGGTTATCATCCCATAAACTAAATAAAGAATCTCTGGAACACATTAAGTTGATAATTATATGTATTTTTCTTTGGGGGTCTTAAATTAAATTTAATTGTGTTATTATTATTACTTTTTACCATTTTCCTAAAAGGAAAAAAATAGGTAATATGAACTATTTCTCTTCCGGAAGGAAGATAATCTAATAACAGGAAAGAAAATGATACAGAAAGAGAATAAACCTGCTATGGAAAGCTTATATTAACCTTCACGGACACCAATCTGTAAATATAGAATCCAAAGCAGGTAGTTTTATTTGAATTGGAGAAGTAGCTGTAGTCCCAGTTCAGCATTTTCCTGCACACAGGCACTGCTGCCTTGCGTGACCTGCACAAAAGCACCTTAAGCTGGAATCCAAGGCCCTGAGTTAATAGGCACAACCTGATGCATCAGTGACCAGAATAAAGAATCACAGCACCGGTGACTTGAGGAGGAAGGCATAGCAGAGGCTACAAAAGGTGAGGAATCCTTCCATGGAGCTTTGTTGCTTAGCTGATGAGTCGAGGATCTTTTTTGTTGTTGTTCTTCCATTTATCTGTGCATTCATTGGTTGTTTCTTGTATGTGCCCTGACCAGGGCTTGAATCCACAAGCTTGGGGTATCAGGATGGTGCACCAACCAACTGAGCTACCTGGCCAGGAAACGATCTTTTATATGTCTTCAACTTATCACACAGTGTCAGTTTTGAATATTTATTTAGTGATATGCTCTTACTAGATGCTACTGTTCTATGAAGCAAGAAACATGGCTTGTTAAAAACTAAACAACAGTTAAAATAGCATTTTATCTTCATGCACACATAATTTAACTGGCCAAACAGAGCTTGCCTATTTTCTTTTAGCCCTAAGAACAGGCTAACAACTACAAATAACAGGTTATCTACTTAGTTGGGGATTTATAAATATTACTGCAAGATGCCATTTCTTCACTTGATAGTGAAAGGTATCACTCTGTAATGATATGAGCATTGCCATTGTTTAAAACAAAAAACTAAATGTAAACGTTGGTGAAAACAGTGGAGAGAGCGAATCAAATTAAGAAAATATCAACTCAAAAAGTATTTGAATTGATTAGATATTGACAGTATATAAAGTGACATAGTTATCACTTCCTTGCCACGCTGGAACGGCCCAAGGCCGTGGGCAATCTTGTCTGGGATTGATCATGCCTACAGAGGGCTCCTTGGGAGCCACTGGAGGTGCCGCCGAAGCAGCAGCATCCTTCCCTCAGTTCCGTGTTAGTTCAGACGTAGAGTTTATGAGAAGTGTCATCATGTCTGCCTGGGGTATCTGACTTGAGATCCGATGGGGATTCTGGCTCTGCTGTCTATGAGAACTGAGCTTTAGAGGTTCAACCTGTCTTCTCTAACTGGAAATTAATAGCCTGTCCTCTGAAACAACCTCATCGTAATAGTACTCTACTAATGGGGTTGCAGAAGAACCTGCTGGTCCCTGCTCTCCAGGAATTTACAGTCTTGTTTCCTGTGGCTCTTCTTCCGGTTAAACAACAAAGCAAGGCAGCTTGAACACAACCTCCTTGAAAGTGGGAAACCTGTCACATATTTCTATTTTTTCTTTTCTATCACAGTACCCAGGACACTGTAGGTATATAAACACTGGTGATCTGATCCGCTTAGACGCCCAAATCACTACAGATACACAATTTTTACCTGAAACTTGTAGGGACAGGTGTGTTCTGGAGTTCAGGAATTTTCAGATTTTTAGAAAGGTGATAGGTACTTACTCCATATATTTATAAAGCATCTCTGGTACAGAAACCCATAACCAAACATATAAATATTTCTGCAGTGGAACATATGAGT
This sequence comes from Carollia perspicillata, assembly GCA_004027735.1. NCBI lineage: Eukaryota > Metazoa > Chordata > Mammalia > Chiroptera > Phyllostomidae > Carollia > Carollia perspicillata. The sequence continues at coordinate 58,758 of PVKM010002007.1, read as the reverse complement.
ATCCGCATCAAGTGAAGAAATTTATGAATATAAATAATTTTGTGAGAGTCGGCAGTTCAGGTCAGATTTTGGTGCAAAATGAGTTAGGAAAAACTTGAGATGCTTAGAGATTCTTAGAAAACATAGGTAACAGATTGGGAATTCTAATACACATCACAGGAATGACAAGAGTTCAGAGGCTAGAACAATCAAGATAAGCTGTGGAGAGGTAAAAGTTGAACAGTATTAGTGAGGATCCAGACTTTGTTGGTGGGATGGGAAAACTCACGTGGTCACACAGAGGACACTGGGGTAGGTATGGAGGGGTCAAATCACCAAGCACCTCGCTGAGAGTTCTAAGCCTTCAGAGCAACGTGGTGTAAGCAGGCTTGGTAAACATTAATCTGGCTGATACTGATGATGATGATGATGATGGGTATGGCTAGGTCTTCAGGGTGCAGGAAAAAACAGCATTTTACTACCAGTAGTGGGGAACAGAGAAGGGGAAATGAGAGAAGGCAGAAAACACCAATAGACCTATAGGCCTAAATCAAGGCTGTGGAAGCTGCAACCATATACAAAAAGGCATAGGAGGAAAAAAGAATATGCATAGGCCACATTCTTCATTAAAAATTTATGGGAGAGAGGTATATTTGATGGTGAAAAGGACAGTAGTGTGGATAACAGTAGTGATTATTACTATGGATTGAGTTGAATCATGAGAAAGATCACATTCCACTCAGGAAAACAGAACACAGATTTTCTGGAAGCATAATAAAAGGATAAGGGAATATCAGCTCAATTGTAGGAGGGAGTATATTACAAGGGGCTGGCTAATCTTTAAGAGAGGACAAAGACTAAAATTTCCGGGTAGTGAGTGAGCATCTTATGTTACAAACATTGAACCAATTGTGATGTTGGGGAGGAGGAGTACAAGGGACAGGGCTGCTATGCACCTCCCCAAAAAAAGTAAGGCTTTATGGGCCCCAATAAACGATGAAGACAAATCAGAGTTGAATAAAAAAATTCTGATTGGTACCAGGTTAAAGATCCATAAGAGATGAAAGTTGCCCAAGGCCTGAAAGTGACAAGATGCAGCAAAATGGGAGGGGTTAAATGTTATCATGTGGAGGAAAATGCATGTGAAGATGAGGAGCAGCTGGAGGCTCAGAAATAAACCTTCCCTGTTCACAGAGACGACGCACGCTGTATTATAGAAGAGTGGCACAGGCTTGGCAGAGGAATCATGTTTTCCTAACAGACCAGAATGGGTAACACATCAGAGAGTGAGCACCATCTGTGTATTAAAGGAAAAGGCATAATGTTTGCTTTTGATTGTAGCCTGGTTTTCAAAAAAATGTTGCATTTATTGATATGTAAGTTGCTTGAAGGAGAGGAGGGCAAGAACATACTCAATGTAAGTGGCTACAAAAGCTGCAAAAATTTTCTATTACTTTTCCTACAAAGAAGCTGAGAGCGCTTCTCTAGAATCTTATTTTTAGTTTAAAAGGATTTGGGGAAATTCAGCAATATAGGAAGAATAGCTAATGGTTCTCGGGAAGACTTGTACAGGATTCCACGGTAAGTCCAAGTGTTCTACTGTGTTCAGAGAACACACGAGGACTCCAACCAATGTGCATTGTACTTAGCAGATCAAAAAAACAGGTCAACAGGAAAAATATCCTCCTGATAACAATTTGTGGGTGGAGAATTCTCTAACAGATACTATGACACCATTAAGAATGAAAGTTTTACGGCTTAGCCTGTTCAATAACTGAATGTAAGGACCCACTTTAATTTTCTCCTTTTGAAATCTATTTTGAATAGTATATCTTCCTATATTTCATATGGTTTAGGGAAATACTAATTTTTTAAAAATGAGTACATAAGGAAGTGAAGTAATACAAATTTCTTTTCCGTGACACAGAGTTCAGACTAATTTTAGACCCTTTAAATGTGTGCACATTAGAAGGAAAGGATCTTGAGCATATTTCCAACCATCCTTTCAATCTCATCTAGATTGAAATATGTTTATGACATATCAAACTCATGTTCATTTACATATATGTATTTTAATTTAGCATCATTTAGGCTTCTGCATCAAAGTGACAAAGGCCCAGAAGGACACATGATTTGTGGTGACATGTGTGCACACACAAGAGTGTGTGTGCAGCTGCAGTGGGGAACCATGGTGCAAGGCACTAGAATAAGGAAGACAGCCAAACACACAGGGGAAAAAGATAAGCAACAAGATTACAGGGCTTAAAAGCTAACTGTAGAACTCATAAAGAAAAGTCATAAAACATGGCGAGTATTCAGGAGAAAAATGTGTAAGAGTCCAGAGTCGTCTATTTAAAAATACCACTTTAGTTGAATTTGCATTCAGTTCAAAACAAGAAGAGGAGGCTTGGAATATTAGATGGTTAATGTCAACAAAAAATGCCTGAATGTTTCCCTATTTTGTGAAGTGTTGAAAAAATCCACCTCAAGGATTTGGCTACAAATCTGTGCAACAGAACTTACATAGGGCAAGTTGGATGACGAAGTGAGGTGTTCTGAGAAAATACATGCTCTTCACATTGTAGCTAAACTTTTTTTTAACTTGCTAGGAAATGACATATGTTTCAACTGTTTTTAATTTAAGAGGTTTTTTCCTTATGAGGTTCCACCCATAAGTGCAGTGGAGTCATATAACTCCTTAAAAATAGCTTTCAAATGGCAATACACACTGGTGTCTGGAGCCCTGGTCAGTGCACACGCAGAGGCACCTGATGAGTTGGAAAAGGATGATGTATTGAATTGCAGCAGCTGAGCATCTTCTGGGTAGAATCCCAGAGGCCATGGCCTCATACAACTGCAAAAATCTAAGACTGTCCTTAATTGATGAATTCAAAGCAGCAGGCTTGCTTAGCCCTTTTCATCTGAGGAATTCTAAAATGTTAGTGCAAGAGGGCTTCAGGAATTATTCAGAAACAAATGCCCTCCTTTTCCATAGGAGGAGTCAGAGTTCCCGAGAGGTAAAGGGATTTCCCCAAGGATTCACTCATGACGGAGTTGGAATACAAACCCAGATCTACATTTCTTGATGCACAGGACAGTGATCTCTCCAGTACTTGAAATAGAGTGTGGTGTCTTGAGCTGGACTACCTGGGTTCTAATCCTGGCTATCCTAGCTGGGCAACAGTGGTCAAGGTATTTAATGCTCTAAGCTTCAGTTTGCTCATCTGAAAGTTGAGGATAATGCTAGGACGTGACTCACAAGGTTCCTATGAGGACTACGTGAGTTAATACATATAAAGCACTTAGGAATGCCTTGAATTTAACAAATGCTAGATAAATGGAAGCTCAGTGTTCTCTCAGATGGTAGGTAATAAGCAATAGAAGAGCCCAAACCTAGAAGCCCTTTGTTACAAATGACATTGGGGAAATCACTTAACCCCTTAAAATCTTAGTTTCTTCATTTATAGAATAAGGAAAATAGTAATTCCTACCTGAGAAGGTGACTGTAAGGATTAAATGAGATAGTTCATGCAAAATGTTTATGACAGTGTGTGGCACACAAGTAGTGCTCAATAAATAATAGGTATTTTCGCAATACAATGATTCAATGAAAGCTTTCACCAACCTATTTTCTCCCTACTCACTACCTTTCACCCGTCTCTATCCCTACATCCAATAAGAAGACAAGAGTAGGGATTTATTCTTCAACGTTAAATAAGGAAAGGAAGAAAGAAGTTTCTAAAGAGAGGATTTAATTTACTCTAGAAACAGCCAAATTTATCCAATGTGTCAGTGGATAAGTGCTGACACTTTCGAGACAGGAAAAGTGGATGCATGAGCACACTTTCAACTCACCAGCATACCATTTAGGGTCTTACTGGAGCATAGCAGTAATTCTGTTAAATGCCAAACTAGCTAATAAGTGAACTAAAAGACATGCCTTCCGCTCATACGCTGTTGGTGTCAGTGTACATTGGTATAAAGTATAAATGTGTTATAAATAACCATCAAAATAAAAATCTATATACCCATTGATTTTTGTTTCTTAGAAAATCATCTAATACATACGCTTCCGTGTATGTAAAAATTTGTTTTTACAAGTTAATCATTGCAGCTGAAGTAACACTTTCCCTAATTCTTAGTTGAAGATTTTTGGTATTTTTTCTGAATCTAGTCATATGTATCTACCATTAGGGATTTTAATGGAGGAGTGATATATATTCATATTAGATCTTAGAAATTAAGTAAATGGAATAATCATAAACAACTTTAAAGTATGCTATGCTAACAATTCATACAATTGCTGATTTTCTATGATAGTGCATTTTACTTAATCTTGAGCACAATTTGCTACAAGAAAAAATATGTTTATGACATTATCATGCTGTATTATACTTGATGATAAATTTTGTTTTATAACATCAAACATTTGGGGAGTGATAACATTAAGATGGAGAAGTAGGAGAGTCTAGCCTCTATGACTCACTAAAAGAACAATTAGACAGCTTTCCACAAACAAAAAGAGCTCAAGGGGAACTCATAGGTCCACTTAAGAAACTTCAGCAAAACAGTGGAACAAAACACCTGAGAATAACAGCAGGAAAAGGGAAGGAAGAACAGCTTCACTTTGCCTGCATCATCCCATCCCCCAGGACAGCACTGTTCAACAAGAACTTTCCAGCTAGAAAGAGTTCCCCTTCTGGGAAAGGGAGTGGGGGGAGAATAACCAGCTTCCTCAGCCTTTGGGACACCACACAAAGCTTCAGTTTCACTCCACCCACCGATCAGCAAAGTTGCGAGGTATAAAGGCAGGAACGAGGAGGAAGAGCCAGGGAGCAAGCCTAGTTCCATGCAGTGGGAGCAACCACAGTTCCCATTGACCAACTCTGCAGACAACCCCAGAAGCTGTAATCACCAAAGAAATCAGAGCAAACACAGCTGCCATGGAACCACTACAGATTTTGCCGTCTTCACCCCAGGGTATTCATGTTTGCAAACCACAAGCTACTTGAGTCCTTCCCCATTCCCCACCAGGATCCCTGACCCCACTGAAGCCCAGGATCCTCTTCCACAGCAGCCAGCCCAAGCCTGAGTGGCTGCATGAGCACAAGATACCAGCCTAGACTTCAGTGGCCGACTCCTCCTATTTTGCATGCATTTGCAGCTAGCCCCTCAAGCTGCGTACTTGCATACTGCCAGCTTATGCCCATCGGTAGCCTCCATTGTTGTGTGTGCCTGTGGCAAGATCCTGCAGTCACAGAAGTGCACACTGACTGTAAAGGCCCCACACATGCTTGCGGGCCCAGATTCAGCTCTATCTCGAGTCATTGACCTGGACTTACATATAAGACTTATGGAACATGATTAGAATAAACAATCATATATGCATTCCTGTAATCCTAGAGAGAAAAGAGAGGGAGAAAGGGGCAGAAAGTTTATTTAAAGAAATAATGGCTAATAACTTCCCAAACCTGGGGAGATGTGAACATACAATTTCATGAAAGTAATAGGTCGTCCTCAATTTCAACTCAAAACAATTCTGTCCAAGTTACATTAAAATAAAGCTACCTAAATTCAATGACAGAGAGAGAGTTTTAAAATCAGCAAGAAGAAAAATTTTCCTCAAACAATGGAATCCCTACAAATCTGTAAGTGGATTTCTCAGCAGAGACTCAGCGGGCCAATAGGAAGTGTAGTAATATATTTAGAGTGCTAAAAGAAAAAAAAAACTATGATCAAGAATATTTTATCCTGCCATGTTGTCCATCAGAGGTAAAGGTGAGATAAGACTTTCCAAAACAAAGTTCAGGGAATTCATCACCACTAGGCCTACCTTACAAGAAATGCTAAAATGAATTCTTCAATCTGAAATGAAGAAAGTTAATTAGTAACATGGAACACATAAAAATATATAACAATGGTAAAAGTAAATGTATATAGTCAGATTCAGAATACTCTGTTACTATAATATGGTGGTGTGTTGACCACTTAATGCCAGTATAAAGGCTAAAAGGCTAAAGGATTAAAAATAGTTCAGCTATGGTAATTCCTTTGCCTTGGCTAGGTGGCTCTGTTGGTTGGAGCATTGTCACATGCACCAAAAGGCTGTGGGTTTGTTTCCTGGTCAGGGCACATACTTAGGTTGAGGGTTCAATCTCAGGTTGGTGTGCTTAAGGGAGGCAGCCAACTGATGTTTCTCTCTCTCCCCCTCCCTTTCTCTCTCTAAGATCAATAAATATATCCTCAGGTGAGGATTAAAAATAGTTCAGCTACTATAATTTCTTAATGTATGTATATATAATATTTTGATATCAAAAATATAAAATCCTAAGATAAGGAATGATACAAGATGGCAGAGTAGTAAGTGGAAGCTACACTACCCCCCTCCTGGAACAATATGGAATTACAACTAAATTATAGAGAATTCATCCTGAATAACCAACTGAACGCTAGCTGGATAGAAGTCTTATTACCAAGGTCAGACAGAAGAAACCACTTCACCACAATGAGACTGGTAGGCAGTGTGCAGGAGGCATTAGAGGGCTGGCAGGGCTCCCATGGGTGGCAGCTGAAGTTCTGGAGGGATATTTCAGTGACCAGCGGTTTAACCCTGAGAAGTGTGGGGTCCAAACTCCAAACTAAGCACCCCACCTTACAGCACCAGAGACAGAGAGGAACCTAAATAATATCCATCTGTGAAAAGCAACAAGATTTCTGTCTGCCCAGGAATGACTATGGAGGCTGGAGACAGAGAGAGCTTCTTAAAGGGCCAATGCACAAAATTTCATTTGCAGCCACTTACTTACCCTGGGCTACAGCAGAGGGAGGGCAGATTGGGCTAGAGACACTGGAGGAGAATCTTGGGTTGGGGGCTCTGGGGAGAGAACTGAAGGAACAGCTGCCAGAATCCCTGTGCTAAGTCATTCCCCACACTGCAGAAGCCATCTTTCTGAGGCATAGCACTCCCCTCCAAGTGGCATCAGCCTGAGAGGAAGTATTAGCCCACCCTCAGGAATAACTCTGCCTTACGTTGTGGTACTTAAGCCAGGATGCTAATTATAACTTTAGGATATATCACTGATTGGTTTAAAAAATAATGTGGAAAATACAAAGAAGAGCCAAAATGAGAATACAAAGAAACAAACCAAAATGAAAGAACAGGAGAATTCTCCAGAAGAAGAACTAGATGAAATGGAGGCTAGGAATGTATCAGAGATTTTAGAGTAATGATTATAAAGATAGTCAACAGCATAAAAAAGATGTAGAAACCATAAAAAATGGCCAGTCAGAAATAAAGAATGCAATATCTGAAAGAAATGATACCCCAGAAGGAATATACAGGAGGTTACATGAAGTAGAGTATCAAAACAGCAATGGGAAGAATAAAAACACCTAGCAGAGCAGCAAAAAGAAAAAAGAATTTTTGAAAAATGAGGAGAGCTTAAGAAAGATTTTGGACAACGTGTAATGTAACAACATCCATATTAGCAGAATACCAGAAGGAGAAGCAAGAGAGCAAAGGATCAAGAACGTATTTGAAGAAACAATGACTGAAAACTTCCTAAACCTGGTAAAGGAAAAAGACACACAAGTCCAGGAAGCACAAAGAGTCCCAAGAAGCTGGGCCCAAAGAGGCCTACACTGAGGCACATTGTAATTAAAATGTCAAGGCTTAATGAGAAGGAGAGAATCCTAAAAACCTCAAGAGAAAAGCAGGTAGTTACATACAAGGGAGCACAATTAGACTGTCATCTTATTTCTCGACAGAAACATTTCAGGCTAGAAGGAAATAGCATGAAATATTCAAGGTGATGAAAAACAAGGACCTACAAAGCTACTTTACCCAGCAAAGCTAAGACTATAAAATCAAGGCTATAGTAAGAGACAAAGAGACACTTCATAATAATAAAGGGAACAGTTCAACAAGCAGATATAAGCCTAGTAAACATTTATGTACCCAACATGGAAACACCAAAATATGTGAAGCAAATCTTAATGCACATAATGGAAGAGACTGACAGAAATACAGTCATAGTCTAGGATTTTAACACCCCATAGATTTCAATAGATAGATCTTCCATATAGAAAAATCACAAGAAGATAGAGGCCTTAAACAACACAATAAATCAAATGGATTTAATTGATATCTTCAGACCATTTCACTGAAAAGCAGCAGAATATACATACTTTTCAAGTGCACGTGGAATATTTTCAAGGATCAACCACATGTTAGGACAAAAAACAATTTCAATAAATTTAAAAACACTGAAATTGTATCAAGGATCTTCTCTGAGCACTATGCTAGAAAACTAGAAATCAATCACAAGAACAATGAAAAACATTGTTGTTTTTCATAGCAAACACATGGAAGCTAAATAACATGTTAATAAACAATGAATGGATCAATAATGAGATCAAGCAAGAAACTGAAGACACCTTGAAACAAATGAAAATAAGGACAAAACAATTGAAAAAGTGGGACACTGGAAAAACAACTCTCAGAGGGAAATTCAGAGTAATACAGGCCTATCTCAAAAAAACAAGAAAAAAGCTGAAATAAGCAATCTAACTTCACATTTAAAGGAACTTGACAAAGACAACAAACAAAGCCCAAAGTGAGTAGAAGGAAGAAAGTAATAAAGATCAGAGTAGAAATAAATAACCAGTAGTCTAAAAAATGATACAAAGGATGAATGAACCCAAGAGCTGGATCTTTGAAAAAATAAGACCAACAAACCTTTAACCAGACTAACAACAACAACAAAAATAAAAAAAGAAGAGGACCCAAATAAATAAAATCAGAAATGAAAGGAGAAATAAAAACTAACAAAGAAATACAAAGGATTGTAAGAAAAATTTTATGAACTATATGCCAATGAACAGGACAACCACAATGAAATGGATAAATTCCTAGGAACATACGAACTTCCAAAATTAAATCAAGAAGAATCATAGAATCTGAATAGACAGATTACTCCTAGTGAAACTGAGGCAGTAATCCAAAAACTCCCAACAAACAAAAGTCCTGGACTGGATGGCTTCACAGGTGAATTTTACCAAACATTCCTAGAAGAACTAACACATCTCCTCAAACTATTTCATAAAATTCAAGAGAAGGGGAGGCTCCCTAATTCACTTCATGAGGCCAGCATTATCCTAATTCCAAAAAGAAATAAAGACACTACACAAAAAGAAAATTATAGGCCAATATCCCTGATAAACACAGATGCTAAAATCCTCAACAAAATATTAGCAAACTGAACACAACAATATCAAAAAGACCGTACACCATGATCAACTGGGATTTATTTGGGAATTCAGGTTGGTACATTTGCAAATCAATTAATGTGATACATAACGTAAACAAAATGAAGGATAAAAAAACACATGATCATATCAACAAATGCAGAAAAATCATTTGATAAAATCAAGTACCCATTTATGATAAAAATTGTCAGCAATGTGAGAATAAAGGGAACATACCTAAATATAATAAAGGCCATATATGACAAACTCACTGCCAGCATCATACTCAATGAGCTAAATAAAACTACAAGTGTTTCCCTTAAGATCAGGAACAAGACAGGGGTGTCTGCTTTCACCTCTCTTATTCAACATAATACTGGGAGTCCTAGTCACAGCAATCAGACAAGAAAAAAATAAAAGGTATCCAATTGGAAAGGAAGAAGTAAAACTGTCATTATTTGCAGATGACATATACTGTACATAGAAAACCCCAAGTATTCCACCAAGAAACCACCAGAACTGATAAATGAATTCAGTAAAGTAGCAGGACATAAAATTAATATACAGAAATCATTTGCATTTTTATATGCCAATAATGAACTATCAGAAAGGGAAATTAAGAAAAGAATCTCATTCACAATTGCTACAAAAAGAAAAAAATACCTAGGATTATACCTAACCAAGGATGTTAAACACCTATCCTTGGAAATTTATACAACATTGAAGAGAGAAATAAAAGAAGATACAAGTAAGTGGAAGCACATACCATGTTCATGGATAGGAAGAATTAACATTATTAAAATGTCCATAGTTCCCAAAGCAATCTGTAGATTCAATGCAATTCCTATCAAGTATCCAATGACATATTTCACAGAAGTAGAACAAAAATTTCAAAAATTTATAGGGAACTACAGAAGCCCCATATGGCAACAGCTATCCTGGGAAGGAAGAGCAAAGTTGGAGAAATCACAATACCTAAAATGAAACTATAAACAAGGCCATAATAATCAAAACAGCATGGTACCAGCATGAAAACAGACACTCAGATCAATGGAACAGAATGGAGAGCCCAAAATCTTTGGTCCACATCTTTATAGTCAATTTATATTTGACAGAAGAAGCAAGCATACACAACAGACTAATGATTATTTATTCAACAAAAGGTGTTGGGTAAATTGGACAGATATGTCCAGGAAAATGAAACTAGACCACCTTCTTACACCACACACAGGAATAAATTCAAAATGAATGCCCCGCCCTGGTGAACACCTAATGCTCCACCTCTTACTACCTAACAGGCCCACTGAGACAAAAAAAAAAAAAAAAAAGGCCCAAATGAAAGAATAGATCAAAGCTCCAGAAAAAATACAGCTAAGCGATGAAGAGATAGCCAACCTATCAGATGCACAGTTCAAAACACTGGTAATCAGGATGCTCACAGAATTGGTTAAGTATGTTCTCAAAATAGAGGAAAAAGTGAAGGCTATGCAAATTGAAATAAAGGAAAATGTACAGGGAACAAATAGTGATGGGTACTCAAATCAACGGTTTGGAGAAGGAAGAAATAAACATTCAATCAGAACATAATGAAGTAACAAGAATTCAAAGATATGAGGAGAGGCTTAGGAACCTCCAGGACATCTTTAAATGTTCCAACATCCAAATCATAGGGGTATCAGAAGAAGAGGAAGAGCAAGAAATTGAAAACTTATTTGAAGAAATACTGAAGGAAAACTTCTCCAATATGACAAAGGAAATAGACTTCCAGGAAGTTCAGGAAGCCCAGAGAGTCCCAAACAAGTTGGATTCAAAGAGGAACACACCTAGGCATATCATAATTAAATTATCCATGATTAAAGATAAGGAGAGAATCCTAAAAGCACAAGAGCAAAGGAGACAGTTACCTTCAAAGGAGTTCCCATCAGACTGTCAGCTGATTTGTCAAAAGAGACCTTGCAGGCAAGAAGGGGCTGAGTAGAAATATTCCAAGTCATGAAAGGCAAGGACTTACATTACTCTACCCAGCAAAACTTTCATTTAGAATGGAAGGGCAGATACAGTGCTTCCCAAATAAGGTCAAGTTAAAGGAGCTCATCATCACCAAGCCCTTACTTTATGAAATATTAAAGGGACTTATCTAAGGAAAAGATAAAAAATACAAACAGTAGAATGACAACAAGCTCACAACTATCATAACCAAACCTAAAAAACAACACAAAACCAAACTAAGCAAACAACTAGAACAGGAACTGATTTACAGAAATAGAGATCACATGGAGGGTTATCAGCAGGGAGGGTTAAGGGGGTGAGAGGGAGAAAAGGTACAGGGAATAAGTAGCTTAAATGGTAGGTAGAAAATAGACAAGTGAGGTTAAGAACAGTGTGGGAAATGGAGAAGCCAAAGAACTTATATGTATGACCCATGGACATGAACTAAAGGGGGGGAATGTGGGTGGGAGGCACTGTACAGGCTGGAGAGGAATAAAGGGAGGAAAATGAGACCAGTGTAATAGCACAATCAATAAAATATATTTAAAAAAGATAAGGAACAAAACAAGGATGCTCACTGTCACCACTGCTATTCAAGTGCCCGGATATCCTAATCAGAGCTATTAGGCAAGAAAAACATATAAAAAGGCACCCAATTTTCAAAAGAAGAGGTAATTATCTCTTTTTGCTGATGACATGGTCTTGTACACAGATCCTAAACACTCCACCAAAAAAATTATTACAACAGATAAATTCATGCAAAAATCAGTTGCATTTCCACACCATAACAATAAACTACTTAAAAAATAAAATAATTCCGTATATGATAGTATCAAAAACAGTAAAATACTCAGGAATAACTTAACTAAGGAAGTGGAAGACCTGGGAGCAGGCTACAGGTGGTAGTTGGAAGGGCCTTAAGTAGAGGGCCAACAGAAGGGCCAACAGAAGCTGGATGTCCTTCAAAGAGGCTTTTGGCACCTGTTTAAAGGTTAGGAAAATGCTATTGAAGCAAAAGGAAAGGGAACCTTGTTATACAGTGGGACAAAGTTTACCAGTACCATCGCCAGTGAAAATGTGGGAAAAATTACATATGCAATTATATGGTAAATTTACCCAAGATTTCTAGGAAACATGCTGTAGTAAGTGCCAAGTCTCTTCTTTTAGCAGAATATGATTGGATTTTTTTTTCAGTTATGGTTTAATTTTTACATCAATTTACCCTACAACATGTAGCTCTCTAAATTGGAGCAGAAACCTTAAGAACCGACATGAAAACATTCTAAGGGTTTTGTGTACCGATGTATTAAGTCAAGATCCTGAATTTAATACACTAATTTGAGTGGTGGGTAAGTTGTTCTAACAGTTTGGTTAGATGACTAAAATCCTGGTCCAAAGGGGTACTACACTAAATTAAGGTGAAATGCTAGAAATGCCTTCATATACTGAGAAGTCTCCAAAGGCTTAAGAAGAGCAAACGTTAAAGTGGATTTGTCCCGTAAGACCAGTTTAGCCGCCCCCTGACCTATGCCCACTGGAAGAATCCTGAGAACAATTCTCTGTATGAAATGCACTCATGAGAATAGCTTTGGCATCCTTGCAGAGCTCTGTGGTGGCTATTCTCTGTAAAGTCAAGAGTGACAAAGAACTGGCCTCTCTGAATTAAGTGGAGCAAATGGCACTCTGGGGAGGCAGGGGCCAAGTAGCAACATCACCACCAGAAAAAGTGGGTGTGGTACCACACCTACAATCATTGGACACTAATTTTGTCTGAAACACTACCTCATAAGTACAGCATAGTCAATGGCATCAGACCGTGTTGGGAAAGCTTTAGAATCCACACATATTTTACATTTCTCCCCTCACCACACCCTGTTATTCTTACTTTCAAGATCACCAAAGAAGCAAGTTCATTCTTTCTCTATTTCTGTTCTCAACAGTTGTTCCTGCCCATCTCCAATTCTAGTGTTTTTCCCCTTATACTTCTAATTTCTTCATTAAAAATAATTTTTTAAAATAAGAAGATATATGCCTATTTGAAAAATCTAAAGTGCAGAAAGTATATAAAGTTTTTTTAAAAATCACTTTAAAAAGGGGCTGATGTGGAACATGGAGAAAAGCAGCATGATTATCTTCAAATATGAATTCATGAATGTTATACTAACTGATTTTGATAATCTAACTAGGTCTTAAAATCTCATTTACTTATTTTGAGTCATTTCACTTTGGTTCCCTACTTATCACACCAACTCAGGGCATCAAAGAATCAAAATTTCTGAATATTAATTGTATGAGTTAAACAAAAAACTTGCAATCAATTGTAATTTTGATCTAAAATAAAGGTTAAATTTAATGGAAATGTAATTAAGAAAATAAAAATAACTGCAAGGAAGATATTTGGGTTGACCAGACAATCCTTTGTAGCTGGCTGTCTCTCTCTCACACACACATACACACAAATGAAAGCAAACCATCTTACAAGAAGTACAGGTATTTTTAGAAAAGAGGAGGTTCTAGTCTAAGTTCATTTGACACATATAATACTGTGCTTTGTTCTAGCAAATACATTTCATAAGACATATTAAGCTAGAATTTGCACAGGAGAGGGAGAAAAGATTATATTATATAAGGAATGGTCGAAGACACTGGGAACACTCAAGTTGGTTTGAAAAATTAGTGAGAGCAAGTCAAGAGAACTTTAAATATTTGAAAAGCTATTAAACAGTTTCCTGAAGGGTTGTTGTAAGCATTTAAGGTGTGAAAGAAAGGTATTTAGAATATATTATCTTAATAACTGCACCTTACGTGGCTTAAAAGAATTTCGAGAGTTTTAGAAATCAGAATCAGCACTAATTAAGTTGAAAAGAGGTTAGATTTCTAATTTTCTAGCAATTTTGGCTACCCAAATAGAAATATAATGAATTGTCAGGTAGTGCATGGTTTATTAAAGTGTTTTAGTTTGACACTGGATCACTAACTTCTTGGGATATTGAAGGCAATTTTGCCTTGAATGGGAGGCAAATCTGGGCTCTGGGACCTCAAATGGTGTTTTCAACTGAGGACAATGACGCAGAGATTTGCCACATGCTCCCCTGACAACTTTATTCACACTCTTCCTATTTAAAAAAATTAAGTGCTGTGGATAATGGGCAATTTGTTTATTATGGGAAAAAAAAACCCAACCATCAAGAAGAGGATTATTCAGTCATAAAGAATTTTTAAAATAAAAATATAAACTGGAGTTACTTCTTGCAGAGATAAACATCCATATCACATGTTCACTATAAATCCTTGTATATAAAAATTGTAATGAGGATGAGGGCAAAAAGAGTACTCTGGAAATAATTTTGATATTCCTACTTCTAATTACATGAAGTATTTTGAGACATAAGGACAGAAAATAATGAAAACCTAGTACAACAAAAATGGAAAATAAATTTAAGTATAAATTGCTTTTAATAAACTAAACAAATACAGAAGACTTAGAAAATATGAAGTTATTATTTATTATAATATCAACATTTAATATAGTCAATCTTTTTAAATTTCAGACAATCTAATGGATGTATAGTGGCATTTTATTGTGGCTTAATTTGTATCTGAGTAGTAATGATGCTGAGCATTTTTTGGAGCATCTTTTCATATGCTAATTGGCCAATAGCATTTCTTCTTTAATAAAAAGTATATATAAAATCTTCTGCTCATTTCTGAAAAATTGGGTTGCTGTCTTCCTATTATTGAGTTGTAAGAATTCATTTATTCTGGATATAATTTCTTTGTCTGATTTATGTATTTTCTACCACTCTGTTGTTTACCTTTGTTTTCTTAATCATATCTTTCATAGCTCAAATACTTTTAACTTAATAAAATTTAACATGTAGAAAAATGAAGCTAGAACACCTTTTTACACCACACACAAGAATAAATTCAAAGTGGATTAAAACTTAAATGTTAGACCTGAAACCATAAAAATCCTAGAAAAAAACATAGGCAGTAGAATGTTGTTCATTGCTTGTAGCCATATTTTATCAGATATATCTCCCCAAGCAAGGGAAACAAAAGAAAAAAAATAAATAAATGGGACTACATCACACTAAAAAGTTTTTACACAGCAAAGGAAACCATCAACAAAATAAACAGACAACACAGAGAGTGGGAGAACATATTCATTGCTACATCTGATAAGAGGCTAATAATAAAAATTTATAAAGAACTTACAAAAACTCAACACCAAAAAAACAACCAACCAAATTAAAAAATGGGCAAAGAACCTGAACAGGCATTTCTCCAAAGAGGACATAAGATAGATAGCCAATAGACATATGAAAAGATGCTCCATGGCACTAATCATCAGAGAAATGCAAATTAAAACCACAATGAGACATCACCTCGCACTTGTCAGAATGGCTATAATCAATAAATCAGCAAACAACAAGTGCTGATGAGGATGCGGAGAAAGGGGAAATCCTTCTGGGCTGTTGGTGGGAATGTAGATTGGTGTAGCCTAGCCACTATGGAAAGCAATATAGGCATACCTCAAAAAACTAGAAGTGGATCTTCCTTTTGACTCAGTGATCCCACTTCTAGGAATCTATCCAAAGAAACCCAAACACTAATCTAAAAAAACACAAGCATCCCTCTATTCATTGCAGTGTTATATACAATCACCAAAATATGGAAGTAGCCCCAGTGTCCGTCAGTAAGTGACTAAATAAAACAATTATGCGGCACTCACACAATGGAATACTACTTGCTATAAAAACAAAATTTTACCCTTTGTGAAAGCATGGATGGATGTGGAGAACATTATGCCAAGTGAAACAGCCAGTTAGAGAAAGACAAATACCTTATGATTTCACTCATTTCTGGACCGTAATGAACAAACTGAACTAACAAGCAACATAGAGACAGACTCATAGATAAAAAGCAGGGTAACAGCAAAGGTGGTGTGGGTTAGGGGTTTAGAGGAATCAAGCAAAAAGGACTTGTAGACATGGACAACAGTGTGGTGATCACTGGGGGTAGAGAGGTATAAGGTGGATGAATGGTTATGAAAAAAATACAATAAATAAAAATTAAAAAAAATAAATAATATATGTGCTTTCAGTAACTCATTAGCTAAATAATCAGTTATATAGTTAAATATTACACTCAGAATCCCATTAAAATATCTATAGAGAATACTGGTCCAATGTAACACCTATGTTATTTTTCACTCTACTACCTATATTATTTTCCTAGAGGGAGAAAAGAGTCAAGAGACAGGACTCTAAAGGGCATTTAACTCCCAATGCAGAAATGCATCCTATAAAATGCAGCAAAGGAAAACAGCTGAGTCCTTTAGACAAGGCCATTCGGAAATAAGTGGTACTGCTTGAGGTATCACCTCTGTTAGCCAATGAACCTAATTAATGGAAGCGTGTTTTTTATAATGAGTATTCAAATTTATGTCCTACGACCTTCACTTTTTGGTCCTAGCTCTGTTTTCTAAATCATCAAAGAAAACTTACCCTCTCTAAATCACTGGAATAACAGTAAATCATCATGGAGTTCCACTCTGTGGAGAAAAGCAGATAAGCAGCCATGGAATCACAAAAGGGCTGGATGAACTCTAGCTGGGTCTCCTGAAAAAGCAGCAGACCTAAAACCTTTCATCACAAGGGATGATCCTGAAGGTGTTACACATGTATCTGTTCAGCAATCACCACACAAAGATAAGGAATGTGAGTGTGGCATGGTTGCAAGCATGGCAATGATTTTAACAGTTATTATGATTTCTGACAAATATTTGTAAGGTAGCATCAATGATTCAAAATAAAGTACCACTGCAGACACCCCCCCAACCCCGCCGCCACCAATGATAGGTTTAATTAAGTCCTCAATAATAAAATGCTGTTTAATTTGAATTATATGATTAACTTTTTAAGTTACATGCCCAAGGAAACATCGTCACTTTGGAGCTTATTTCTTCTCAGGATCAGATTTCCAAACAGCAAGCAATACATTAAAAAATCATTGGGTCACCAATAAGCTAATTGCTTGCCTAGCACACAATTCTAGCTAAGCATAGATCAGTAGAGCAAACAAAGGGGGATTATTGTACATAAAATTGAGAAGACAAACATCTTGGTTTGACAATATATGCCAAAGAATTAACAAGATAAATTTGGAATCCTGCTACAACCAAACTTAACCAGTGGTGAAAACATGTCTCTGGGGAAAGAGAGTGGTAACTGTGGCTGTTATCATCCTAGGAACAGGAAATTTGTACTCTGGTAGCTTGGTAACTATGGAAACTCAGTTGACAAGTTACCAAGGCAGACTGGATGAAGATTGTCATACTGCTATAAGAAAATGAAATAATTTAGTGGCTTTAGGTCAAATGACTAAGGTTAATTCATCTGAGGATAAACTGTGGTCTTAAAACCTTTTTCATTTTTTCATGTATTAATTTTTAAATTTAATTTTTGGCAGTTTAAAGATTTCTCAACCAATAATCGCCTTGAATGTAATCAGGTATTTCTAGCTGATTTCTAACTTGTCACATTAAAAAAAAATTATGGCCTCTGTTTTATTATTATTTGTAAAACCAATAAACTCTTTAGAAACATTTAACTTAGTTCAAACATGCTATCTTCATATTTAAGAAGTTTCAAACACAAAATTTTACTTTAATGAATTAATAAAAATTTTCATTCTATTTCATTTAAGACATACGAATAAAGTCTAAAATAATCAAGTGTGTTAAGTATTAAATAAATCTGTCATTAAATAAACTTCACTATAAATAAAGTGATCAATTACCAGCTTTCTAGCTCCTCCTAAAAATATCTTCGGCTATTTTCTAGTTAATCCACCACTTCATGAAAGAGAATAAAAGTGAAATTTAAATAAATGATATATACACAGCAAATCACAAAATCAGAAACCGGGCTACCCTCCACCTCTTGAAGTTCTCCTATTAGGATCACGGTCTCCAACTGCACTTTGGAAACTATCACAGTAACAAGTACATTAATGATAGTTCCCATTGGTACATTTTATTCTAAATTAGCTATTCTTCTAATTAGCTTAGGAAGATTATTTTAGAGGAAGTTATGATATAAGAGACATTTAATAATGGGAAAAAAGTACTTTGACTTGGAATAATTGGAAATGGAGAAAGAGACTTAAGAAATTGATGAAAAGGCATGGGAATAAGTCAGATGGTTAGGGAAGTCCTCAGAGAAATAGCAGTGTCAACATTGGGGTAGGTGCACTGATATGCATAATGACACGATGGTACAGATATGTGAAATCAGGGCCATCCTGGAAATCCTAGAATACAGGATTGCTGCACTAATACATAAGGAGGATTTTGATACAATCAACAGCCTAAGATAGTCTCCCCATAGTATTTTCATGTTAAGAGGAGGTAGTAATGGATATTACTAAATTTAACTCTATTAAACTCTATTATAAATCTCTACTTTAAAAAAATATTTTATTTACTTATTTTTAGAGAGAGGGGAAGGGAGGGAGAAAGAGAGGGACAGAAACATCAGTGTGTGGTTGCCTCTCATGTGGCCTCCACTGGGGACCTGGTCTGCAACCCAGGCTTGTGCCCTGAGTAGGAATTGAAACGGGACTCTTTGGTTCCGGCCCGTGCTCAATCGACTCAGCTACACCAGCGAGGACTTAGTCTATCATTCTGTGAGGCACTGTGGCAGGCATGAAGGCCTCGCTGGCACTGCACACATCACAGCAGGAAGGCGGCTGCCTAAAGCCGTTCTCCACTGAGCTCAGCCTGATTTAACCAAGGACTCCCCATTGAATTGACTTTCAAAAAATCTACAAGTAAATCACTTCAGTTCACTACATGAATGAATGAATGCTCTAAGTTTAGACATATGGGTAATATTTACTTTAAATAATATATCATTTACATTATTCTCTCAAAAGTCCTTATGTGGCCTTTATTATTATTATTTTTTTATTTTTAACATGTCAAAAGAACTTCAGAAAAACACTTTGCCAGAACTAATATCAAGACTAAGCAGCCACATTTAAAGTTAAATTAAATTGGTGATGTCTATGTCAAATAATTTACAAATAATGAATAAGCCTATTCTCTGAAAACAATTTAGTTGCTTTGTTCCGAACATTTACAAATAACTCAGCTCTCTGTCCAAACTCTTCTGTACTTAAAAAGGTATCACTTCCAATACAGAATATGAGTGCTTTTAACAAAGAAAGCTGTTAGATCCTCTAAAATTTGGGAGAAAATTCCATTGTACTTAAGGGCTCACTGTATTTAACTTCAATAGTTGTTTTACTTGTACTTACCCATGAGTCAATCAAAGAGTCACCCCTAATCAAGACTTATACTTCCCCGATGGCAGTAAGAACTTAACACCAGTCTCAAATAAACCACTCAAGATTTAATATTCTGATTACGTCTCGAGTATGAATAGTCTAAATTTAATTCTTTAAAAATCAAGGCAAAAAACCACGATTTAAGTAAATTAATGGTTAGAACTACACCTTTCTGCAAAAAATTCCCAAGTAGTGTTGAGACATTAAAAGTTTTCTTTCCCAATGTTTATCATTACATTGAGTTAATGCTTCATTCAGCCTTTAAAAATATTCTGGTGGTAATGTCAAAGAGTTGAGGTTCATTTCCAGTTATTATTAGTTGATAGTGATGAAGTTTTTGGAAATGATAACATATAGGTTGGTACTTTGTTATAGTATCTTGTTCAAAATAATAACAGACTGGCTATAAAATTTCCAAGCTGTTTGGGAGAAAATTCCATTGTACTTCGCTTACTGTATTTAAGTGTTAACACATGCAGAAGGATGAGGTGACACTGTCTGATGCTTTTTCCGTTCCCCACAAATTCTTGAAATTACCCTCAGCAAACCTGAGAAACTGTGATTTTATACACAATTTCACTATAACTGAATCTCAACAGCAGTTACTGAGTAGTCTCTGGGCAGAGCAGTTTATTAAATATCAAGAAAGGTTACAAAAGGCAGCAGTAGTCATGGCTCATATTTCTAAAGAGCTTATCATCCAGAAAATAGAAAAATAGGAGAACCACAAATACACATATGTAAGTACAAATAGTATGTAATTTTTATAATAATCAGTTCTTATAACCATTGTGAAAATTCAAAGCAAAGAAAGATGAGATGTTTATAGCATAGACAGAACCAAATGGAATTATTCTATAAAAAAGTCTCATAAAAAAGGTGTGAATTATAAATGCTCTCTAGACAATCTCAGAACATCTTAAAAGGCCAACATTTAATTTTACTTTAATCATTTACTTTTTTGTTGGTATTGAGCACTGGTGACTAGAAATAAAGCTAGCTCTTTCAGATTATTTCAGGATAAAATAATTCAATCACTATCAGAAATACTCTGAAGCAACTTGCATTAACTTAGTTTCTTTCCATCTTTCCTAGGGCTATCCCACTGGGGCAGTCTAGTGCCAAATCAGAACGGATACAGTGGAAATCAGGGATAGAGTATTTCAAGTCCTTTCCAAAAAGTCACATAATTAATGCCCTGATGCAGCTGACACCATTAAAAACACTTGAAATGCAATAAAGTTCAGAAACTTTATTGTCTAGAAATTACCACTACAGCTTCCCAAGACCAGTGAAAGTTATTTTAGACCAGTAAGTCTAAAATAAATTTTTTCAGAATATTTCTACAATTTATAGCAAGTCAAAATAAGTTAATCTTCTTAATTAAACAAGATTGTTAGGTCCCATTTGATTCCACTGAAAATGAGAGTTAACATGACTGTAAAATATTTTTCTTTCATGTACTATTTATTATGTCCTATTTTATTTTATTAAGCATATTCTCTGTGGTAAT
The DNA here is from genome assembly GCA_004027735.1 of Carollia perspicillata. Classification (NCBI taxonomy): domain Eukaryota; kingdom Metazoa; phylum Chordata; class Mammalia; order Chiroptera; family Phyllostomidae; genus Carollia; species Carollia perspicillata. Next base: position 37,676 of record PVKM010002007.1, on the reverse strand, counting down.
TATGGTGGCTGACACAGAAATGAGTGGAACATACAGAGATAACAGCTACTTTGGTGCTATGGGTCACGAAACACTATTAGAGCGGACGACTCTTCCTAATCTCTACATTTCTCAGGTGAAATGAGGATTACTTATACTATTTATGTTTCCTCAGGATACTAGAAACTGAAGGAACTCTAGTAACTAATTTAAACTACTACTGTCTTTGAATTCACTTAATTTGCTTATTGGTGATTAAGTTTACACAGGAAAAATAAAATGATGTACCATAAAACTATATTAACTGTATTAATGATAACAAAAGTAAGTATTAATATTAACTCCCTCTTTCCAGAGAGAATGCATGGCATTATACTATCATCATACAAATTATACTTTTATAGTAGAGCTAGGGCTACTATAAAAAATTACCATGGACTGGGTGGCTTGAAGAACAAATTCACTTCTCACAGTTCTGGAAGCTGGAGGTCCAAGCCTCCTACTGGCCTAAGGTTCTGTTGGTTTAGGTTCTTGGTGAGGGCCCCCTTCCTGGTTTGTAGAGATCTGTCTTCTCCTTGTAGCTTCACATGGCAGAGAGCAGAAGGAGCAATGAGCTCTCTCCAGTCTCATCTTAAGAGGGCACTAACCCTATCATGTGGGCTCCACCCTCATGACCTAATTGCCTCCCAAAGGCTCCATCTCCAAACACCATCACACTAGGGATTCAAAATACGAATTTGGGCAGGGGGGGACACAAACATATAATTCATACCACCAAATATATAAAGAACTCTCAAAACTCAACAATAAAATAACAATAAATATGAGCAGATACTGGACAGAAACTTCACCAAAGAAGAGAAGTGAATGGCAAACCAGTAAATGAAACATAAATGTTCCAAATATTAGTAACTAGGAAAAAATTAAAATAAGAATTAAAATCATAATGAAATACAGACACACACATATTAGAGTGTCTAAGGTTAGAAAGTCTGATCATAGACTCGAGTATGGAGCAACTCATGCAGTGCTGGTGGGAACATAAATGGAAAAAACCACTTAGGATGACATTTTGGCACTTGCTTAAAAATTTATACTTTTTAAGTTACATTTACCATATGAGCCAGCCATTTCATATCTAGGTGTTTCCTCCAGAGAAATGAAAGCATATGTTTATACAAAGACATGTATAAATAAATATTCATAGCAGCACTGTTTTTAATAGCCCCAAACTGGAAACTATGCAAATGTCCATCAACTAATAAATGTATTTTAAAAATGTAGTATATCTACAAGGTATACCTATCTAGAAGGAATAACTATTGACCAACACAACATGAAGAAACCCCAAAATCACTATGTGGCAAGACTAAAAATGAGAACATACTGTATGATTCTATTACATAAAATGCAAGAACATGTAAACTGATATATGTAGACAGAACGCAGATCGGTGTTTGGTGCGGGGATGTGGAAGGGGAGCAAAGAGGATTACAAAGGGGCGACAGGAAACTTCTGAAAATGATGAATATGTGTATGTATTATCTTAATTATGCTGGCGTTTCCTGAGTCTGTTTGTACGGATGCACATGCGTATGTATGTGTATGTTTATCAATAATATATAAAATGTACCCAACTCACACTTTAAAGAAGTACAGTTTGTGGTATGCTAATTATACTTCAATAAAATTCTTTTTAAAACGGAAAAAAAGATGTCATCGTAGGCATTCGTCTGTCACTAAAAAATGTAAGGTCCACAAAGACGATAAGTTCTTTATGTGATTTATTAACTATATATTCCTAATGTGAATATTAATTAGCTAATGTTAATGTTAACTAATATTACATATTACATACTCAAGAAATGTTAGATAAATGAATGACAGTGAGAAAAACAAAACAGAACTATGAATAAAAAAAGAGACTCCGTACATTTTAATTTCATTTCAAGTACTAAGCTTATAATAAAAGTATCAATAATATCCTAAAGAAATACATGCTGAATTTACACGACTCAAAGTAGTATTAGTTTTACTCTTCTACTAAAATAATTTCACTGCTTGGTCTCTTTAATATTTTTATTGAGAATTACACAACTTTTAAAATTTAACAATAATAATAACAGCAAATATATAGAGTTTACTATGTGTCTTGCACTGTTCTAAGGATCTAAGATACGGTAACTTACTAATCTCTATAAAATCTTCTAAAGTAGGTTTATTTTCTTTTCATTTATAAGATTAGTCAGAGCCTGGATTTTAGTAAAAATATCAAACCTTTATACTTCAAATGTTGCATCCATATTTCATTTAAATATATGTCCAATATTAGTTTATAAATCACTATTTCATACAAGCTTTCTTGTCCACAAAAGTTTTTCCCACCTCAAACCAGAACAAGGCCTTACAATTCTTTGACTACTATTTTTCAGACCATAAGAAGCACCTAGATTTTAGAGAAAAAATAGAAAAAAAATTTGAAGCAAAAAATGTGGTAAAATATTTAATAACATAAATAACATAATATTTCACCAATGTAAATGTAAATAGAACTCAATAGCAGCTTTAACAACCATTATTCCCCCCAAATTTGGGAAGGGAGAGGGGGGAAAGTGTATCTTATAGTCTAAAAAACACAGTACTTGTCTTATTAATTGCAACTGCCTATTGTTACATCCACCAGTTGTGAGAACAAACATCGGAGACTTTCAGGGTTTCAAAGATGTTACTTTATTGGCCAAAGCTTTACCTGCGCAGGGGCGAACTCTCCGAACGTGTCCGGAGGCACAGTGCTCCTTAGAGCTGCAAATGAGAGTCGCCGCTAACGCTCACAGCTGGGGTTTTATGGAAGCTATTGGCAGCCGGACTGCATGTTCAGCGCATGGACAGTCCTGTGGTTGGCTGGACTACCCACGCTAGGCCTGTGCTTTCTTCAGCAATTGGTCAGAGAGGCTCGTGATCAGAAGGCTGGGGCAACTCTCCAGTTGGCTATCTGCTAGGTCGTTCTGTTCACCCTGCCTCTCTTATCTTCCTGGCACACAAGTCTAAAGATTAGCACGGCTAGCGGTTTTGGCTTTCCTAAGCTAATTTTCTTAACACTAACTCCCTATGAATGTTTTCTTTGTTCTCTACACCTATTAACTGCCTTCATGCAAAATGAGAACTTTTTCGCTTCTCAATGCTAGAAATACTCAATCCACTCAGTCATAGTTTCCTCTAATTTGGAAGAAAAACGTTAACTCTTCCATCATATTCTTCCCTACCTCCCTTCTCCCTGCCCCAAAGCCTGTAACTACTGGTAGTTTCTGGAAACATGTTAAAATAGCCAGATCCTGAGAGAAAACCAGACCATCAGTGTCAATTAATACAAGAAGCTTAACTAATGTGTGTGTGTGTGTGTGTGTGTGTATAATTGGAAAATGGCACTGCTGTGTTGGAAAGATGAGTTTTGAGAAGGAATAACGGGAATCTATGAAACTATAAGGAGTGATAGGTCCTAGAAAGCCTTAAGTAAACTATGGCATAATTAGTAACTGAAATTAAGATACTTGGAGAGTATATCTCTAACACTAGAACTTGATAACAAGTCAGAAAATATATTTCTAAACCACATAGTTTGATAATATTTGAGTTCTAGTCAAAACACAGTTTTCCATTTTTTATCTTCTTATTTTATACATCAGTGGGAATGTATGATTCATCTTATTAAACCTTCCGTACCACAAATTTTGATGCCAAGGAGCAATGTACATACCATTCATGTTGAAATCAAAACAAAAAGTTTCATATTTACTTATTTTTAAGTGCTCATAATTTTGACCAGTAAATAAGCACACAAAAGAATGACAGTTTGCATACAGGAACAAGTATAAAGGACACATGGACAAAAACTAGGGGGGTGGAAATGGGAGGGAGGTGGGGAAGGCTGGGTGGGTGGTCTGGGATGGGAATAAAAGACAGAAAACTGTATTTGAACAATAATTAAAATATAATTTAAAAAAAGAATGACAGTTTGCAGGAAAAAATGGCCTTTTACACACTTCAGAAGATGCTGAAACTCACTAGTAATAAGGGTGCGAAGTTACAACAATATACGTACATACTATTTTTTTATCTATCATATTACCGATAACCAAGCAAAACACATATGCTATTGGTGAGGATTTGGATAAAGAAGCACTTCCAAGCATTACTCATAGAAGTGAAAGTGGTACAGTATTTATAGAGGATAACTTGACAATATTTATCAAAAGTACAAACACATTTACTATTTGATGAAGTAAGACCAAGATTAAAAATTTACCCTGCACGAGTGCCAGGGGACAGCTTCCTCCTGGGCAATCTCCCGAGGCCAGGCATCAGCACTGCACCCTGAACCCTCCCCCCACACAGGGCCACAAAGCAGTGAAGCAGGTTGCCCTACCTGGTGATTACCTAAGACTCCGCCCCACACAATTCACAGGTGCCTTTTCTATAATAGGCCACACTACTAAGACAGAGAGTCAAAGCAGCTCTACCTAATACACAGAAACAAACACAGAGAACTGCCGAATTGAGGAGACAATGAAGTATGGCCCAAATGAAAGAAGAGAACAAAACTCCAGGAAAAGAAGTAAATGAAATGAAGATAACCAACCTATCAGATGCAGAGTTCAAAACACTGGTATTAGTATGCTCAAAGAAGTCATGGGGTACTGCAACAACATAGGAAAAGATACAGGCAGAAATGAAGGTTGAACTAAAAGAAATTAAAAAATATATACAGGGAACCAACAAGGAAGAAAAAAAGCATTCAATCAAAAGAGCAAGAAGAAAAAAAAAAAAAACAAGAACAGAATGAGGAGCCTCTGGGACATCTCCGAAAGTGCCAACATCTGAATCATAGGGGTGGCAGAAAGAGAAGAGGAAGAGCAAGAAATTGAAAACTTATTTGAAAAAATAATGAAAGAAAACATCCCTAATTTGGTGAAGCAATAGACACACAAGTCCAGGACACACAGAGAGTCCCAAAGAAGTTGGACCCAAAGAGGACCACACCAAGGCACATTATAATTAAAATGCCAGAGATTAAAGATAAAGACAGAATCTCAAAAACAGCAAGAGAAAAGGAGACAGTTACCTACAAAGGAGCTCCCATAAGACTATCAGTTGATTTCTCAAAAGAAACTCTGCAGGCAAGAAGTAGTCAAAGTGATGAAAACCAGGGACCGACAACCTAAATTACTCTATCCAGCAAAGCTATCGTTTAGAAATGAAGGGCAGATAGAGTGATTCCCACACAAGGTAAAACTAAAGGAGTTCATCAGCACCAAGCCATTATTATATGAAATGCTAAAGGGAATTATATAAGAAAAAGAAGATCAAAACTATGAACATTAAAATAGCAACAAATTCACAACTATCAACAACTGAATCTAAAAAAACAGACTAAGCAAACAAGCAGAACAGGAACAAAATCATAGATAACATAGATCATATGAAAACTTTTCAACTGGGATGGGCAAGGGGAAGAATGGGGAAAAAGGTACAGGGAATAAGAAGTACAAATTGCTAAGTACAAAATAGACAGGATGTTAAGAACAGCATAGGAAATGGAGTAGTCAAAGAACTTATATGCATGACCCATGGACATGAACTAAGGGAAGGGACTGCTGGAGGGAATGGGGGGGACCAGGTGGAAGGAGAAAAGGGGGGAAAATTGGGACAACTGTAATAGCATAATTAATAAAATATACTTTTAACAATTTACCCTGCAGATTATACTTGCAGAGATACAAAATAACACATGTACAAAGCTATTCACTGTAACATTATTGGTTTATTAAAATATTTTAACATTATAAACTCTGTAATATATACACATTAGTATCCTATTCAGACATAAGAAGGAGAATGCTCTGCATCTCAATAAAGATCTCTAGTATATCTTAGGAGGAAATGTCAACATATGTAATAGTGTAAATATGTTACCTTTGTATAAGTTAAAATGTATGTATGTGTTTTCTTGTCTAACCTAGACCATATTAAAACAAAAACTTTATAAAAGTTGTTTTCTGCAGGAAGTGGTGGGGTAGACTAAATAGGAATGAAAATAGGAGTCATATGTTAGAAAATATTTTTGTATTGTTTTGGATATATTATCTCCTCAAAATAAACTATGTAGAAACACTCCTCCTCTGTAACACTCTGCCATGAACATTTACAAAAATGTACTAAAGAATGTGATATATGATAGTAAATTATTGGGGGAAAAATCATTTTTCTGACAGTAAACTCAGTGCAAGTACTGCCATAACAAGTAAAACTGATTAAACATCCAATTCTGTAATTCAGGTTCTCAACAGATCTGTATTTTCTTTTGCTAAAAGGCCACTGACAGAGGGAAGAAAAAGTACTGCAGACAAGTAAGAACTATAGAAAAATATAACATAAAATATAGTATTCACTACAGTCTAATACAAAGACAATCACTGTCAGCATTTTAGAATATTTCTATGGAGTCTCTTGTTTCCTGTTCTTTTTCATATACAGTATATTAATATTTGATACATATTAAATATGCTGACATTAAACACACTGAAACACAGTATCTGAGACACGAGTTTTCTCAAATAAACATTGTAGAAATTTTCATAGATCACAGACTAAAGAGAATGTAAGAGAAGCTTGATTCTTTCTTGGACTTAGTCATTCAAAAAATTTTATTAGATACCTACAATGTGCCAAGCACTGTGTTGTGCCCTGGAAACACAGTCCTAAGCAGGGTAACATAATCATGGCCTCACACTGCTTATGGTCTGCAGCAGAGGTTCTCATATTTGGGGTCTCAAGATCACTTTGTACTTTCAAATTTTGATGACCCTAAGCACTTTTATTTATATGGGTAATAGCTACCTATATTTATCATATTAATCATTAAAACTAAGAAGAATTAAAGTACTTAATTTAATGAGTAATAGACCCAGAATGTGTTAATATAAATAGCATCTTTGAAATGAAAAAATAAAGTTTTCTGAAGCAAAGGTTAGTGATAGAAATGGCCTTTTATTATTATTTTGTACATTTTGCAAATCTTTTTAATATCTGAGTCAAAAGAAGAAAGCTTGATTTTCGTATCTGTTACAGCATTCAACATGTTGCAAAATGTGGTTTGGTTGAAATCTATGATGAAAAAAGTGGCCTCACACCGTTGCATGGCTGGAAAACAGAAGAGTATTTTAATAGTATTTTAAGATATTTGAGAAAATTCCCCTTAATACTATACCAAATTTCAATAAATGGTAGTTTCTTGATGTTAGCTGCTAGCTGAAAACATATCAAGAAACATTTTATACTCTGTTATATGGAAATGTTTGTACCTTTTTTTAAAAGAAAAAAAAAAGGCAAGGGAGAGAGAAAGAAAGGGAGAGAAACATCAGTGTGAGAGAGAAACATCAATTGGTTGCCTCTTGCATGCATCCTGACCTGGGCCTGAACACTCAACCCAGGCATGTGCCCCATATGGGAATTGAACCAGTGACTCTTCAGTTTGTGGGACAGTGCCCAACCAACTGAGCCATATCAGCTGAGGCTACCTTGTACGTTGAGTGGATATTTTATCCATGTATGATTTTGTTACAGCATATATTGGTCATTTGGAAATTATTGGTTCTAAGTAATACAGATCTTTAAAACAATGATACTTTTCAGTATTCAGTATTAAAAAATCAGAGTCATTAATTTCTCCATGAATGTCAATCTCATTCTGGCAGATATAAGTTTTATAAAAATTATAATTTTTACTTAGAAACCAATTTTTTTCACTGGTAACAAACATTGTTAGTTATCTGTCTTGAGTGATATGTTTACTTCATTGATGTTTGAGAAAAATGTCTGCAAAATATTTAAGCTTGGATGACCATAAATTTTGTCATTCTTTTTAGTAAAAATAGTGTTTCACAAAAAAGGCAGCTTGTTCACTGAATTCAGTCATTCAAGTACTTTACACATATACCCCATTTCATCACATAGAGTGTTAACACACACCTTGCATATAACAAAGTTTTAAACCATGAAAATTGACCTGTGTATTCCAACACTGGAAATATTGCCCATAAAACATTTTCAAAGTTGTTGAAAGTTAAAAATTTACCAAAATTCATCTGACAGATTATTTCTTCTGCAAATGTGGATATTAAGGAGAAAAAAATCTTACAACAGTTCAAGAGATTACAAAGCTTTTAATAATGCAGCAAGTCAGCATTATAAAAATAATTCAAAAGCCACATTCCCTAAATATTGCTGCTCGATTGAAATCAGTAAAATAACAGTATCTATTTCAAGGAATCTACTACTCCTGACATTCCAAGAATGAATGCTATTTTAGGCTAAAGCAGAGTATTCTAAAAGATTTACATTTACATCCAGATTTTTCCATATCAGAAACCAAACTGTATTCATTATTTTTTCCTGAAAATGTTTCTTGGATCACTTTAGTTGGTTTAGGAAATATTATTTTCATATCCAAATATAAAATTCCTCTAATGCAAGGCTAAAACACAGCATTATTCACAGAATGCATAGTGTTGTCCAAATTTTAATACAAATAAATTTATACTGGTATCCAGTATTTCATGTTGGATTTGAAGCTCAATTAAGATAAAGCCTCCTGCAACTATCAGCACTGAGAACTCTGCTATAAGCCCCAGTCACTGCAAAATAAATAAGTAAATAAATTACAACAAATAAGAAATAAAAAGATAACTTGTTATTTGTAGCAAACAGATTACATATCTAGGGAATTCAAGAAAATAAACTAAAAAACTATTAAAATGAGTAAGAAATTTGAGAAAAGAGGCTAGACAAAAGATTTATATTAAAAAGCCAAAACATTTCTATATGCTAATAATAACCAATTAGAAAAAGCCATGGCAATAGGATGGGGAGAAGCCCACTGAAAATTAAAATACTTAAATTGCCTATAATAAACATAGTAAGAGATGTGGAAATCATATACCAAGAAAAGACTTCATACAACATCCAGAAACTATATGGGAAAAGACAAGTTAAGTCTGAATACATAAAAACCTAAACCTTCTGTATGACACTGCAATGTTGAAAAATGAGATAAATATAAGACAAAAGATTACTGTCTGTATCAAAGAGCTGCTAAAAAACTAACAAGATCAAAAAGTTAACTGAGATTTAAAAACAATTAAGAAATAGGTAATTAACAGAAAACAAATAGGCAATCATTAAATGTCATCAAATAATCTATATACAGCTTTTAAATGAACTTTCAGTTTTATCAAACTAGCAAAAACAGAAGTTCTACTAAACAGTATTAAAGAAGGAAATAGGTCTTAATATACATACTCCCTCTAATATATGTGGTATACTGCTGGAAGGAAGTGAATTTTAATCTATATAGAGCCCCCTTATCTGTGGGGAATTTATTCCAAGACCTCCAAGTGGATGTCTGAAACCACAGATAGTACTAGACCCTTTATATGAGATCTGTCTGGAAAGTATCCAGCCATGAATTATGAAAAATAGAGATTTTTACTGAAGAAGATATAAGAACCATTGTACAGAGGCCAATGACACCTCAGTCACCTTCAAAGTAGGCACCCTAGGACCTCAACATTCCTCCCAGTGTCTCTTCCACTGTTCAAAAAACTGCAAAATCCTTTGTTAAAATCGCCATCAGCTGGCTCCACTGTATATTCCTGAATCTCATCAACAGTCTGAAATCACTTCCTTTTGGGAAAGACAAGCATGTGCCCTAAATGGGAATCAAACTGGTGACCCTTCCCTTTGGGAAAAGACAGGAGTTGCAGGGCACCAAATCTGGGCCATAGAGGGGCTGACTTACCTGGTGATTTGACGTTTTGCCAAAAAACTCTACATAAGACATGATGCATACAAAGGCACATTATCGTGATGAAGCTGCTGATTGCCCATAGCTGTGGCTTTTTGTTATGTCTCTTGACCAACAAAGAACATTGAGGTAGTACTCCTTATTAATTATTTGGCTTAGAGGGGCATATTTGTGTTGGACAACACATTCCCCATCAAAAAACACAGTTAACACGGTCACGCTCTTGCTGTGACTTTGCCATGACTTCTTCAGACATGAGAACCAGCCAACTGCCATTGGAATGACTTGGCCCATCGTGATGACTGCGATTTCACTTCCAGATTATAGCCATAGACCCCCTATTCATCTCTGTTTATAACTTTCTTGAGGAAACCTGGTTCACTGATAGAAGTTTGAATCAAGTCATTAGCAACTGTAACATGATATTCCTTCTGCTCCAGTAGCAGAAGCTACAGAACAAATTTTGCCACAACACATTTCATGCCAAGATCCTGTGTTAAATTCTTAGACACAGTAGTTTTTGAAAACACCAGGATCAGCTTCTAGTTCTCACACTGTTAGTTGCCAATCTTTGTTCATTGCAGCCTGCACATGTTTAACATTCTCAGGTGTTCTGCTTGTTGCAGTCTTTCTAGAATGTGGATCACTTTCAACAGATTCTCAACCCTTTTTGAAGTGTTTGTGCCACATTTTTATTTGCCCTACACTTGCTGCATCTTTTTGGAAAGCTTTCTGAATCCTCCAAATAGTTTCTGTGGAGGTATGTTCAAGCTTAACACAAAATTTGATGTAGATTCATTGCTCTACTTGCTCAGTCATTTTGAATGTGATGGACACACAATATGCGTGCTCACTCAACAGCATTTAGCACCCCCCACTGACTACTACAGTGAAGTTGTCATTGTTCACCCATGTGCACTCCAGTCCGCTCCCCTTGGCTGCTACGTTACATTGATGTTTGCAAACCGTTATTATAGAAACAATGGCTGGACATTTTCCAGACAGGCTTCACATGCTATGTTTTTTCCTATATGTGCCTACCTATGATAAAGTTTCCTTTATAAATCAGGCAAAATAAGAGATTAACAGTAATAACCAATAACAGATTATAATAATATATTGTAATAAAGGTTATGTAGATAGCTTTGGGGCCAATATTAAGTAAAATAAGGGTTACTTGAACACAAGCACTGTGATACCACAACAGTTGATTTGATAACTGAGATGGCTACTAAGTGACTAGTGGGTGAGTAGCTTATACAACACAGATACACTAGGCAAAGGAATAATTCATGAAGTGGGCTGGTTTGAGATTTTATCACACTACTCAGAACGACACAATGTAAAACTTATGAATTGTTTTTCTCTGGAATTTTTCATTGAACATTTTTGAAGTATGCCTATCATGGGTAACAGAAACTGTGGAAAGTGAAATCACAGATAAGGAGGGACTACTGTACTATTTATGGGAATATAAACTGATACAGCTAGTCTGGCCAGCAATATGGTACCTATTTAAATGCAAAAATTTTCACAGCCATTCTATTTCTTTGCATATATTTTAAGGACATATATGTACTACAAAGCATATAAGAGTACCCTTACTTCAACAATTATGTTATAGAAAAAAATGGAAACAAGATAGGAAAATAGGTTATTTGTGGTATGTCAACATGATGGAATACTATTTCGGCCATTAAAATGGATACAGAGAGAGCAATATTTCTCAGGCATGAACGTGCATTAAAATTCACCTGGTGAGCTAAGTAAAATACTCACTGCCTCTAACACAGTGATTCTGAAATTATGCTCAAGAGTCTTCATTTTTAATATCCCAAAGGATTTTGATAAAGGTAGCAACATGGGCCACTCTGAAAAACAATGGTCTGTAAAAGAGGGGAAAATAATTTCTAGAATAATATGTATTCTATGACTACATTTATGTTTTTTACAAATTTATTTATTGGTTTTAAAGAGAAAAGGAGGAAGAGGGGGAGGAAAGGGGGGACAGAGAGAGAGAGAGAGAGAGAGAGAGAGAGAGAGAGAGAGAGAACAATGTTGATTTGTTTATATCCATTTATTCATTCATTCACTGGTTGATTCTTGCATGTGTCCCAACTGGGTATCAGACCAATAACCTAGGTATGTGCCCTAACTGAGGATGAAATCCACAACCATGGCAAATCAGACAACACCCTAACCAACTAAGTTACCTGGTTAGGGTCATGTTTATATTTTTAAGAAATATTTGTAGATTTAAATATGGATGATGTACACATGAAAGTAAATTTGTGGGAAAAAGTCTGAGATCACAATGATGATCTCTGAGGAAGGAAATTATCTATTTGGGGATGGGTAAATAAGAGGACTGTCACAGTTTACTCTATAAATTTATATAGTTTTTTTTGGAATCGAGAATATATTCATATATTAAATATATGATGTTATGAAAATAAAACATAACAAATGTAGGATTATCAACTAAAATCCTGACAAGCTGATGGCATTTCTTAATTACTTTTTGACTCCATGAGAGATATTCCTTTTTATTTCTTTCACACTTACGCATGCCTCCATGCATTCTCTCAGCAGTATAGTAACAGTTCATAATCAGACTATTGCTTCTTCACAATATCAGGCCTCATTCTCCTGACTAACTTATATGTAAGGGAAAATTCTCAGGGATGAGGTTTGGCGCTGTTACTGCAAGAGCAATGGTTAAGCAGGACAGACAACTGTGGGTATGAGAAACTGCTTCCTGCTGTGGTAGAACACTGATGGGTAGAACAAGAGAATCATGGTGACATCTGGGAGCATGGCCTGGCTCACTAGGTCACTAGGCCTGGCTGTGTGGGGTGAGGGCTAAAGACTTAAGTAGGGATTAGTTTAAAATTGACATGTTATCTAGTGAACTAGAACATCAGAAGACATAAGAGTATTACCACATGCTATCATGGAATGAAACTAATTAGATAGTAGCTATGCACTTATACATAGATTTCTTGGTAACCAGGGAACAGTTCTATAAAACTTACATTTTGATATCGCAACATTAACAAAAACATAAACAGCCACATAATTATGGTAACATATGATATTATAATGCATGAGTCATAAACTGTCTTACTGATTGATAATGAGTTTAGCCTAAATTATTCTTGAAAGCTTTATAGAATTAAGAGTTATTTCATTTCAAACTCAAGTTCTGCCTCTCCTAAGGGAAATGAGAGCAACTAGCCTACCCTTAGCAATATTTTATGGAATCAGTTTTACAGCTAGAAGAGGAAAACAATTATGTTTTTCACCTGCTTAATTTTATAGATACAGGTGCTCCCCTATCAATTTTCTTTCTGAAATTTCCATCACTTTTCCACAGAACTCTTCATTTTCACCAGATTTATGCTTTTGATTATCCAAATTACTACAAGTAAAATTACTCTAATCAACAACTAATTTTATCATATGCTTCAAAAACTTCTACCTCCAAAATCAATCCACTCAGGAAACCTTCCCTGACTTCAGGAACATTAGAAATTGCAGTTTGTACCACAGCCAACTTAAATTTTTTAAGAAAAAAACCTTCCTTTTGTCTTTATTTAGCAGCACCAACATGCATAGCAATCATATTTTCTTAACTAAAACCCAGGATAAATCATCTAAGCCAAATGATTTTTTTCCAACTCAGAAGCTTTTATAATATTTAACTTGAAATATTAAATAATAATAAGCTATATAATTAACTGATTATACAGATAAGAATAAAAAAATTAGAATTATCCTAGAAAATGACTAACAATGTTCTAAACACATGCCCAAACTGAATCTAGAAATCCTGATTAACTGCTCCCTTTGTAGAAAGAGGAAGACAGTTATCCTTTTGCAGCAGTTACCAGCTCTAGTTAAAAATTTTGTTCACATTTCACACTACTTGTTAACATCATTTATTTGCCAAAAGAAATATGAGGCTACACACTTTAAGTGAAAACAAGAGGTCACAAAAGATGGCATGTCTTCACCTCTAAGACATTCAACTTGTGTAAAATGACAAAGCTGGTACCCACTGTCAGTGGGTGCACCTTCCAGGAATTTTCCTCCCTGCCCCCTGCTGGGGCAGTAGACTGACCATATGGTCAACAAAGAAAAAAAAACTGAAAATACATAAAAAGATATATTCCCTTGGAGTTTTCCAACAAATTAAATAAATTAATTAGTGAACAAATGATTTGCCTTACTCAAGTTGAAGATACAGGGCATATTTTAAGAATCAACTATTATAGAACATTCCCACAGGTAATAAAACCCCAAAATATGGTTAGAGCCCTAATAGGCTGCATGGGTGATAGAGGAAAAATAAAACAGAAAAACTTAAAGCTAAGAATAAAAGTATTCAAATATTCTGATGGTGTTCTGAATACGCTCCTGAGGTGGAGCATATACTTTCACATGAATTACTGTAAACTGATTGTAAAAGAAATTTTTAAAAGTTATTACAAATGTACTTGGCAGCCCAACATTTCTACACAGACTATGCAATTGGAATCTAAACCTTTTGTTGCTAAATAAAGAAAAACTGAAATTTAGACCTTGAATATACAGAAAAAATTACTCCAAGGAGAAAAAGTTCTTCATGACACCCTACTCAAAGACATTCGATTTTTTTTACTTTTTATTTTATATAAAAATGCATATTTTATAATGAATCTCTATGTCAATAAAACTGTATTAACAATGTCTTCAGCCATGGCTTTAGTAAAATTGGTACTCTTAATATAGTGTTAGTTTGTCTTAGCTACAGTGGCCATTACTTTTTTTTTCTTACCAATTTGTGGACAACATTTGATCGCCTAAATGTTTCAGAGAAATGATCATATATTACTATGCAATATTTAATTTATCATGACAAGATAATATTTTGAAACAAATAATATACACTGCTTAGTACTTTTTATTTTATTACAAGTGTACTCATGAACACTTACCTGATACAGAAGGTCTTTTTGAGGCAAAGGGGGGTATCGTTCTTCATACACAGGAGGTGGTTTATGTGTGGGTGGAAGGTCAATCCTGCATTAAAAAGGTTAAAAAATGTGACTGCCACATTTAGCAAAATTAAAAAAGAGAAGGGAAAAAACAATCAAGAGATATCTCAGTTTTTGAGGATATTTTCCTCATACTAACATTTATATACTAGTGTACACTATGTATTTAATTTAGGTCTTACATTTCTACTAACCTATCATATATGGAAAATAAACTGGTTTTAAAGGTTCCAATGTTTAAGACAATCTAACAGATGCATATTTAAAGAAGCAATTCCAGTAGAAGCATTTTTTTTTTGCAAAATCTTACTAAACAGGTGATATAGTACATGACCAATTTATTTATGTATTGCAAATTTTTAAATCTAACTGTGCCTACTAATATTTTAAAGGCAGTAAACACGTGGCTTTGGCTGGTGTAGTCCAGTAGACTGAGCACGAGCTATGAACCAAAGGGTCACCAGTTAGATTCCCAGTCAGGGCACATGCCTGGGTTGTGGGCCAGGTCCCTAGTAGGGGGCTTACAACAGACAACCACACATTGATGTTTTTCTCCCTCTCTTTCTCTTTTCCTTCCTCTCTCTCTAAAAAATAAATAAATAAAATCTTTTTAAAAAGGCAGTAAATGTGTGTAATGGAAGGCAGTTAACTCTAAAGAGTCATCAAAATAATTTAAAAGACTACATCTAAAAATTAAATGAAAAAAAGTTTAGGTTGCATTTGGAAATACTTCCAAAACTGATTTTCAAAAGCATGGCCAGTCTTAGAATATTTACCATGCAAATTAGTATTTTCTATCTACAGACCATTATATAACTTGCAACTGGAAATAAATGGAGACCATTTCGACTTTAAGAGATGCATTTTTTGCCAAAAATGACCTAATCTGTTTAAAAAAACTAACATTTTCATGCATGTTAAACATGGTTAAATTATAATAAAAATAGAGTTAAATATATCTTGTAGGTTTCTGCATCTTAAAAAACAACTTTTATATATTCTAACTTTTAAAGATTACTGGTAAGTAATTTCCAGTACTTATGATTAGTAAGTCACACAAAAGTGTTACCTATATTAAAGGATAAAGAGAATGCATATTAGAGAGGACAAAGTAATTATAAATTCTCTGTGATCTAATAAACTTCTCAATGTGGGCATTAAATAATATTTTAAATAAATAGAATTCAAGCAATAAATGAAATGGTTACATGGATTTACTAGTCTACTAGTAAGTTGTTTTTGAAATTATAGAAAATCCTGAGATAATCTGGGAACTAAGATGAAGTGAATCACATACTAGTCACTCTTGAAATACTAAAGAACTTGTCTTACAGAAATTGCACTGAAAGAGTAGTCTTTTTATTTAAATTAATTGCTTCCTGTCATCTAAAGAAAATCTTAGCAATTTTATAGGCCCATGGGGCCATAGGTCATTTAGGTGAGAAAACTGAGGCTCATGGAGGTCATGTGACTTGTTCGTGGTCATAGTACTAATTTGATCTTGATAAGCTCAGAATAACTCCCAGGCATCTTCAATGCAAAATGATGAGTGCTATAACTGTGACAGATTATGGGTATATACAAAGTATTTATAAACATAGAAGAAACACAATTTTGAGAGCCAGCCTTATGTCCTAATATAAAAACTGTAATAACTACACAAGAAATAATGCCTTTTGTATAGAACTTCAGAGTCTATAAACATTATCTCATCATGTTCTTATCACAATGATGTGACATGCGTAGGACAAAATTATTCTTATTTCACAGATGAAGCCACAGAGTTGTTGACGGAATTAAATGAATTGGGACATTCTACAGCAAGGTGCAATTTCTGCTTTATAATTGTATCTCAATGATTAAGCTAAACACATTGCTTTCTCCTTCGCTAAAAAAGATGCCCATTTTTACAATTAACCAAAACCAAAATTCTTTAAGGAAAAAAGTTTTAAAATACTTTGTATTTGATAACTCATCTGTTGAAAGTTAAGTTATAGCTATACATAAGACAGACATATACAATCTGAAGAAGTCATTAAACTTCTAAGGCCTTTTTAAAATATCTGTCTTTTAACCACTTCATCAAACCTACATTTTTTTTCGGAAGGCAGGACAACACTGAGTGTCATGTTGCCATTGGAAAGGTGTTTAATGTGCTGTAGGTGAAGAGGATGTCAAACAGATTTGTCTCCAGCAGCCCCTTGACAGTGTATTTACCAACACATGATTTGAGACATTCTGACAAGACCATGGTCATTGCACTAAGATCTAACAGTGCCTCTACCGTCATCCCTGTCACTTTTCCTATTAATAGCTATAAAGAGCGCCATAAAGACTGACACATACTGAATATGCACAGTTGAACACAGGCAAAAAAAAAAGTTACCTACACTTTGTCCATATAGGATGGTCTCTTTTTTTGAGAAGTCAGCAGCACAGTCACAAAAACAGCAATGATGAGGAGGGCGAGGACAGCTCCAATTACAGCTCCAGCTATGGCTATGGAAGAGGTCTGCTTAAATGGAACATCTGTAAAGTAACAAAAATTAGGCTTTCAAACAACTTTAAAGAGTTCTTGAATTTGCATATCCTAATTTCTACATTTGCAAAGAAAATTTAATTGAAGTATGTCATCCAATAGCAAGCTTAGGGGACCCTAAACTTGATTCACTATTATGCTAACACGCTCATTGCTTTTAAGATGTCACCTTAGCACTCCAGCTTTGTTCTTCTCAAGTTATAAAAAGACTATCCCCAGTTAGATATCGACAAATGAATCTATTCTGTATGGGCAAAGAATATCTGGAGAAAAGGAGAGTGAAAATTGTCAAGTTCTTACTCTAAAAGTTGACTAAAAAATCAGTATTCTTTAATAGAATTAACCAACAATATAGACAATTTGCCATTTTTATTCCACTTAAAAATAAGACATTCTATTAACCAAAAACCTTCAGGAAGGGGTAAATCAACAAAAAAGCCCCCAGATTTGATATAGTCAAAAAGTCACATTGTTAAAAAAAATAAAATAAAATAATAGGTTAAAATAGTAGTTATAATTTCCATTGATTCATGCAAATATAATAAAAAGCAAGCTTAAGTTAGTGTTTCTATGGCAAAATTAAATGAAAATTCTTCCTTATCTCCTGGCTATCAATACATTGTATCATTTCTCAATAGCAATTTCTCTTTCCCAGCCTCCACCACAAACTTTGTAAGATTTAAAAAACATATTTAGCAGTAAGCATTTCACATAATTCTTAAAAATTAAATCATCCTATCTTATTAACTCCCAAATAAGTAAATTTACTAATATTATTATAACTATATATTTTGTATACACATATTATGAATGACAATACCACCAATCCTTAATGAGCATTAGATAATTTTAGGCACATTAATTCCAATAACCATATTGTTACAAAGTACCTTCAATACACACATTTTCTCTCTAACCAGTAAGAAACATACTTAAGACAATATTCTATCAGTGAAGATACTGCAGTTCTAAAGTTAAATATTCTGTTCAAGATCATTCAGTCAATGAGTAATAACAAACACACGGTATGATAAAGCTAGGTTGGGGTAGGATAGAAGCCTCCATCCTTATAACCTTGTTGGGAAGAGAATGTTTTCTTGCACCATCTAGCAGGAGTTTCCAATCTTTTGGTGTCTCTAGGCCACACTGGAGGAGTTGTCTTGGGCCACACATTCAATACATTGTGACAGGTTCACACACAAAAAATCTCATAATGTTTCAGGTAAATTTACAATTTTGTGTTGGCCTACATTCATAGCTATCCTGTGGGTTAGACACCCCTGAAATATGCCCCTTTTGGGGCCCCCTACTTGGTAATAAAGAGTTCTTAGTTGTCAGTTAAACTGACATTCATATATACTCTTAAATAATTGCAATTACTGTTGGGGTCCAGATGTGACAAATTTAAATGGAATTAAAACACGATTTGTACCAAAATATTTTATCTACTTACCATCATAGTAATTCATACAAATAAATATTTAGAAATATTTTTAAACTGTTTTTATTAAAATGTGAGTCATATGGTACTTTAGATTACTAAAAAGAATGCTTTCTTTTCAACTGTTAAAATTTCTTTAGCAAAGTAAAAAAAACAAAACTCCTGGGTTTATTAATGGGTCATTTTATTATTAGCTTCATTCTACACTAAAAATCTCACACCAGTGAGTGCCCAACAACCAATTTCAATAACCTTTCAAACACTGAAAAGAATCTGGAAATAGGAAAATATACAATTTTTAAACAATATAACCATCTCAATCATTCAGGATGTTACCCTCACTTGCTAATACATGCCTGGTTTATTTTCCTATTGTTGCTCATTTCTCTACTCCCTACTATCACCATTTGAATACATGCTAGATGAGAAAAAGATTTGAAACCTATGACAATCAAGTATTACTCTGCCCCTGCAATTGTAAGAGTGATTTGGAATGACATAGGCATACTCTTCTATTCTACACCATCACTTTCCACACCATGAAATTATAGCTTTGTATTCAGTCTTTAAAAGGCAAATTGAAACTAATTAAGATTATATCAAGCTTATCCAACAAACATCATAAAAATCTTGACATTTGCACAAAAGAAGCCCCCCTCAAATATGCTTGCTACCTTTTTATCCAAATAAACTGAATTTAACTAAGTATTGTTTTGATGATAATGAAACTAATCCTGCAATACTTCTGAATTTATTTTTTCAAAATCTCAGGTTAGCCCTGGCCAGTGTGGCTCAGTTGGTTGGGTGCTGTCCTGCAAACAGAAAGATTGAGGCTTTGATTCCTAGTCAGAGAACATGCCTGAGTTGCGGGTCCTGCCCCTGATTGGGGCACATGCAAGAGACAACTGACTGATGTTTCTCTCTCACATGTATGTTTCTCTTCCTCTTTTTCCCTCCTTTCCCCTCTCTCTATAATCAGTACAAAGAAAAATGTTTTAAAAACCTCAGGTTATTCTTTGAATATTTGTCCAAGTTAAGATTCTCAATGTACAAATTACAAATTCATCAAACTTCACTCCTCCAAGAAAGCCTTTCATTTAATCTGAGCAATGATGTTAAACTTTTAGTTCTTTGTAAGTACTAAAACATAATCACACTTTTAATATCCTAAAGTTATTCCTGACTCTGAATCTATACTATTTTTAATATTCTGAAGTAATTCTCAAGTCTAAATAGATACAATTTTCTAACATTTAAATTATGGTCTACTTACCCCATTCTGTCCCATTAGTCTTAAAATTTCTAGCTCTTAGATTCAACTGACAGTTGACTGCCAGGGGCATCTAACCTGCAGCTCGAGGACTGCAAGTAGCCCAGGATGGCTGTGAATACAGTTCAACACAGAATCGTAAATTTACTTAAAACATTATGAGATTGTTTTGATTATATATCACAATATATTTAATGTGTGGCCCAAGACAACTCTTCTTCCAGTGTGGTGCAGAGATGTGAAAAAGGCTGGACACCCCTGAACCATGACATTCCCTTTTATCGTAACTTGGGCATATCTATTTCACCTGCTTCCATTCTCTTCTGAGTAACAGAACAGGCTAGACAGTATTGAACTGCACAACTAGATGAAAAGCTGTCTGTTTACCAATTGGAAAAGCTACTGCATATAGGTAGATTATGTTAAATATAAAAATGTATTTTGCAGTATATAATGCGCTAACACATACAATGTGCGCCCATATTTTTGTCTCAAACTTTCAGGGAAAAAATCTTTCTTTTAATTTTTTTAAATCCAATTTTTTATACTTTATATTTAGGTACTTTTTTATATCATAAAGGAATTTTAGCATTTATTTTTGAACATATGTATATTGTTATTGGTTTCTAGAGTTACACTTTTCATGCACAAGCATAAATAAAAGAATTAAAAACCTTTATACAGATATGGAATTAGCACTACCCATGTATAATGTGCACTCTTTTTTCCCCTGAAAAGTTTGTGAAAAAAGGTGCACATTATACATGGCAAAATACAGTATATAGGGTATATTTCATACTTTTACTTTTGATTATTCTAATTGAGGAAAAGAGACTATATTAAAGGGCATTAGCAGATGATCAACACTAGTATGAAATGCAAAGGAAGAGACAAAACTTCTTGCATTCAAATAATTTTTCAGTGAAAATTTAGAATTTAACCCCAGCACTGGCTCCCCACATCCCTGCCCACAAGGAAATCTACATAGACTCTACATTCCAATAAAAATAACTACATTGAGAAAAAAACTAAGCAAATATATAAAAATGTGACCTTTTTAAAGATAAAGGTAGTTTACTGAGTAAATGACATGAAGTAACATTACCATCACCCAAAGAGATGATCTACTAAACCCATGTTTACAAGCAGCTGACCTAATTCAGCATGGATGAGAAGACTGAGAGCACTGCCTACTATACCTGCTCAGGCACCAAAAAGTTAGTTATAAAGTGCCGATGTCTTTAAACATATTTTGTATATTTTATGAAAATATAAAAATATAGTTTTAAAATATTAAACACTGCAAGACTGGTGTATGTCTCCCATAAGGGCTTCCTGTCATCACAGCAGTCGTATTAACCCACATACATTAGGAACCCACTTCCAAAACCAAAAAGAATGGCATCCCTAATACAACAAAAGTATACCACTCATAATTAAAGATATGATGCATATATCTTATGAGAAAAATGTTCAAAACTTAGTTACAAATCATACTGAAAAAATTAACAGGTATAAAAAATAACTTTCATTTCTTTTTGAAAAATTAAATACCTTATAGATAATAAACTTAAGTTGGTCTTTATTACAAATAAAAAATATCTGAAAGCTGTTCAAACACATGCTCACCTAATTCACACCTGAAACTAAGGCATGACTGTTTTAAATAAAGTACTATTCTATGCACTAACATACTTGGCAGCAATTTGCTAAAACCATTTAAAATGGGTGAGTATAGAAATCTAGTCTCTTTTCACACTTACATTCAAATACCCAATTCCAACAATGAAATAAAATGTTTAAGTTTTGTCCCATTTTCCCCTTGATTTCATTCACCAAAATTTCCATGATACCATCATGATTCACAGGATCCTGTGATACCCTACAAACTTATCTTCCCACCTTTTATTTGTTCCCATAACACATATGACTTTATTGCCAATTTTTCTGCATGAATGACCTCATCCTTTTATTTTCAATAGCCTTTTAAATACTTATCTATTCAATATGACATCTAAGTTCTTACATCCATCCTAATATCTATCTCACTAATTTTTAATAAAAGTCCTCTACTTGGGTCAGGTCAGTCTCCTCAGCCACTCATCCAACAAATTACCTAACAGCAACCTAACACGTGTCAGGCTTTAGGTAAAGTGCTAGGAATGCAGGGATGAGTTTAACAAAGTTGGGTCACAGAATCCATTTACGTATTTTCCAATGAAGTGTAGAAAGAGTTATCACTCATTTAAAAAAAGGAAAGGACATTTAATAAAAATAAATGTACTAGTATATATGGATGGGCACCGGTCCATGTGTCAGGTGTTCCTTCACCTGTCATACAGGGATCTGTAATATCTTATGTGAAGTATAGTGTGGGACAGTTCCAGAAAGCAATCAAGTAAATAGTTACACCTTCACTCTGTTGTTCCCTCTTAGCACAGTCACTGTCATGTCACAGATTATGATGAATGATAGCTTAGCTGAATGAACTAATAACTTATCTAGAGTTAACTGTCAAAAATGTAGGGGAGGAATGTCATGGGTGCCCTGTGTGCCAAGTTACCATCTGATACGTGGATCAAGTGAGGTTATCACTGATAATCCATGTAATATATTAGTAAGCATTTATTCCTAGTAAATATCATTCCTCCAGAGAATTGGCAGAATGAAGATAACCCAATAATATAGGCACAAGTAACAACAAAAACAAAAAAATCGTCAATGCAAATATGTTACTCTTAATACACAAACTATCAGTTACACCATGACGTAAAACCATGGCAATCTAATCAGATGTGACAAGTCAACCAAAAAAAAAAAAAAAAACCCCAACGCATTAGGAGACAAAATAAAAATTTACACTCACTCTGTACAATAAACCTCACACCAAACCCATACTATGCTGAAATAGTAGCTTATGTGAGGGGTGAGTTTATTGTGATTAGCAAGACATCAAAAAAACAAACATCTTGAACATCAAGACAAGCTCTAAACAGTAGTTGGAATGAAAACTGTTCAAGTCCCCAACAATACACTTCCTTCATCTGAATATACTTTTGAAAGGTAGCATTTTATTTATCACACCTACTCTAAGAACCAAGTATTAAAATATATCAAACCCAAAACTATACTTTAAAATCACTGAATCAAAAAGTATAAAACCAAGATAAAAAAAACAAATAAAGCACTTTCAATCGTGCAGGTTTTTTAAAAAACATTACTTTTTACATTAAAATGTTTTAGTGATAAAAATGTTAACTTTTAATATGAAAGACACATTGTCTCCCCAAAGATTACTGATTTAAACAAATTAATATTTTAAAAGTATTTCATCAGATGTTAGAACTTCCATTTTTGAATATTCTACAATGCAGAGAGCAAACTTCTGTAGTAGCACATATATAGTTTATAGACTTATACATATTAGGAGTACATACTAAATTTTAACCAATAGATAAAGTTTTGAAGGCCACTGATCTAGAGAAAATAAGTAAAAAGTAAAATAAAATGTGAAGTTATGGTCAAGTAGATAAAAGTTGATATAAAATACAGCAGCAGTTATTAATTCTAGAGGAGAAAGGAGTTTCATAAAGCTGTCATTTGAACTGGACCTTGAATAAGAACTGGTTTGCCAGTGTGGAAAAGGGAGGAAAGGGAGCAACACGGACATAACTACCCAGACATCAAAGCACACTGTATGGGAAAAGAACAGTTAACGGATCTAAAAATTAGAGTCCTTTTTGGTATATATACACTTAGAACATCATATAACTGCTAATAGCAAAAGAAAAGCAGCTATTATATGCCTGTCATATAGAAGAATATACCATAACCACCATTTAAGAAAATCTTGCCTCCCCAAATTAAACCCTAATCTTATCAAGGCTTCAGGACTCACTGTCAATTATATAGAAAAGCAACTGCCACAGTCCAAACTGGGACACTATATGAAAAGCCATTTCTTCAAGAAATTGTAAGGAAAAAAAAAAGAGAAACTAAGGGGACTGTCACAGAAATAACATGCATATTAAAAGACATTTCAACCAATCAAAATATATGGATCATATATTCATACTAATAAAAAGAGAAAAAAGGTGATTAGAAATATGAACACTCACTGGACACTTGATACAAATTTTTTTGGTATAATAATGAATCTGTGGTTACTTCTTCCTAATATTCTTTATCTTTTAGAGCTACATACTGATGAATTTACAGATGAAATAGTGGTAGGAGAGATTATGTGGGTAGTTGTTTAAAAGAAACAAGACTGGCTGTGAATTGATAATAACTGAAACAGGTGCATGGAGGTTCAATTTATTTTTCTATCCTGTTTTTTTATAATATTCCATATTTTTTTAAAAGGAGGCAAAGGACTTTAGTTCTAGTTACCTTTGTCTTTTAAATTAAATCATCCCTTCAAGATTTGTTTTCCGTAAGATATTTCTCATAACGGAGACTGTAAATGTAGGTATCTGTCTACATACAGACACTATCCTTGTAAGCAAATGAACACTTAAATTAATCTTATTTCAGGATTATTCATTTTATAGTTATTCTATTAAAATCACTTTCACTCTGCTTCATCCATAACACTCAGCCAGAACAAAATAAAACAGCAGGTATTAAATAAAGGCAAGTAAAATAAGATATCTCAAAATTAAATCAAGTTTTATACATCTAAATTAAAATGAATATAACTATTATGCTCAAGGAAAGAAATAGCCCCTAAGGGTATGTACAGCAAAAGCTTTTGTAAGCTATGTTTGGTTTTAAGCTGTTGATGTAAATTTATCACTACTCAACTCAAAAAAAAAAAAAAAAAGAAAAAGGAAAAGAGAAAGTACAGCTCACTGGAATATATTAGAAAACATAGCATTTAAAAAAACAGCAAGTTGTATATTGTGTATATTATTGTAAAGATTCTTTCATGCATGAATTTTTATTGGTATAAGAAGGAAAACAAATTTAATCCAGCCAAAATGTTATTTTAAAAAAATACTCCTGCTTGCTCAAAAATAACAGAAAACTTAGAAAAAATTGTTATAATTTTAAATATCAAAGACAGAAAATAGGAAGGTGATTACAATTAGCAACAATGGCTTTTTAAACCACAGTAGCTCACAAGCAGTAAGTGAAAAACACTAAATGCCAACTTAAAAATATTTTATTAAATGTTAATTCCATATTGAAGGTCAATCTATAAAATTTGGTTTACGTCAAAGTCACAGCAAAAACACTTAAAAATTATCAGAGCTAGAGAGACAAGGTAACTCATGATGGTGGAAAACATATTCATGATGTATACATATAAGACAGGAATTAAATGATTAATTAAAAGCCAAGGTTATAATGGCTAACATACCCATTTAGATGTTCCCTGAACTTTAACTATATCCTTAACCTGACAATTTTATTTGGGACAATTTTATTTGAAGAGAAACAGATTTTGAAATACCACAAAACATCACGTGACTGAAGAAAAACTAGTTTGTATACACAAACTCCAGCAAATACCATAATTAGGAGGACAAAGAAGGTAATACAGAGCCATAGGCTTGTTACAGAAATAGGCCTCTGAAGAATTAAAAAAAAAACCTTTTATTTAAATATTGGTTGTATGGCCATTGGGGTTAACACCTGATAAGTACCTTGGCAAAAAGAAAAAAAAATTACTGGTACAAATAAAAATTCAATCCAAACCCAATATACCAAAAATTTGATAAAGATGTTTTTTTATATAGATAATATATTTCAAAGTAACAAGTAAACAGGAAAAAAAATTTGATTTAGAAATCAATCCCCTATTAGAATTAAAAATAGGGTTACTTCCTTTCCTGTATTTTACATTGATTACTTCTAGATAAAACAATTCCTTACTTGTTCATATACTTTGTTTTCGCAATATTAACCAAAAGCAAAATCAAACTCAAATCAGATGTTTTCATATAATATTGGTATATTTTCCTCACTTTTTGCATTTATACATTGTACTTCCTACAGTTTCTTATACTAAATATTTAGCCAACGTTACCTTTATAAAACTTTCCAATATATGGCTACCAGAAACAATTTAGAATAAATAGAGCTTCCTCTACTACCTTAGTACTACGCTTATCAAATAGAAACCTTTAGGCACAGGGTAAAATATTAAATATTTACAATACAAAGTACTTTCAAACATCACTTTTAAAGCTAACCCCCTAGCCTATTAACGTTTACATGTATTTTAATAAAAATAAGAGATGCATTCATCTCTATTGTATTACAGAAATATTTTAACCAGTGTGAAAGAAAAACTAAACTGAATACAAAAATGAAAAACCATTTCAGACTGTGCAAGAAATAAATATAAACATGGCCAAATTACTATTTTTCATCTTTCTGAGTAAGACTTTCATATGAACCTATCAATTAGCTGTGCACATCACTGATATTCGAAAATTAATTTAACAAAAGTTTATTTCATATTATTCATGTTTACAAATAAGTCTCTATGTATAGTAAACATATATAAAGCTCTAATAAACAACAGTGCAATACTTCAGAAATTCTTTAAGTATTAGTATCAGATTCTTAGATTTTGAAATTTTTTAGTTTGCCAAATGTTTTAGATTAAGGATACAGAAATACATCAAATACTCACTTGTAGTTTTCCATGTATCTTCTCCAACCATAACAAAATAAATAAAAAACCCTAACTGCACGATGGCCACAACATAAAAGAAAGTTCATACTAAGTAGCTTATTTTTATTTTGAAATATAGTTCTTGAAATACATTACTAATTTCCTACAGATTACACTTAAATTGATAATACAATATTGTATATGTGATCACTCAAATATATTATAGCATTACAAGTTATTGTTCTGAAGATGAAATTTGTTCATATATGCCACAAATTTACATCGTCCATGGTAAGAAAATTTAGAATCATCTTTCTTGTGGCCATATCATTGTTGCTACTTAAATTTAAAAAAAATCACTTCAATCACAGAGTATTATTAAGAAAGTTTTCTTCCAATGACTTGGACCAAAGAGACTTAATATTTGTATATTAGTGGTTAACATTTAAAACTAGATATTTTTCACAAGATATCAATGAATTGAATTGTATCCTTAATTGATATTACAGTCTTATACTAAGTGTTTGGGAAAAGAAAACAGGTTTCTAATTTTCAGAAAGTACTGATAGCTAAAATAAAGGAAACCAGCTTATAATTTAGAATAAAGCCTTAACTACTTGGAAAATTCTATCAACATGTTAGAGATTTACCCTATAAACCTTTTTTTTTTAATTTTTAGATTTGACAAGGATGGGAAGGGGGTAGTTGGGACAGTAAAAAAGAAAAATACCTACTTTTTTATTAACAAAATAATTTATTTAATTTATGATTCTCCTACTTACTTCCACTTCAATTCCCTGGCAAAACAGCTAAGGCAATTCTATACAGTCCTTTTTTCAAATAATCATCAACAGAAAAAACATATTCTTTGGGCTTCAACATAGTTGTCATTATTACAATTTTATAGGACTCCACAGTAGAAGCAATTTAATTACCTCATAAAGAAAATCCACATTTGAATGTTTATATAACATTTTTTTTCCAAAAGATACATTTCTGGAAGGAGTATACTTAATGAATTATGTAACAAAAACAAAACAAAACAAAAACCTCACGTTTCCAGTTTTAATTGGAAAAAAAATCTGAAACATACACATACATTTAGGAGGAAAAAGAGGATGGTTTGCTAATATCCATCAGCAAGTGTTAGTAACTGGTTTTAAAATTTAGATTGTTCTTGTTAAATCTCAAGTTTCCAAGTTTATCTAAATTTTTTTTTCTGTATAATTACCCGTTTGAACAACGTCAATATTAAATGGCTAAAACAACATGGTCTAGAAAATTCTTTGTATAGATTCTTGGCTGAAACATCTCATTTACTAAAACTGGCATTCCAATGCTAGTTTTCCCATGTTTATCCATATACTGAATGAAATGCTGTTTCACTATACTTAACTGTGTACCATATTTTCATTATTATTCTTATAGTTAGAACATAGAGCATCAAAACTACCACTTACTGTACCAAAATCCATGTTCACATGACTACATAAGAACTGGCCTCCAGAGATGAAAAACACTGTAATAATTATGATGCTTAAAAGGCATGTTTTATTATTCTTGTATGTAGGCTGGCCAAAAATATTGAGCAGCTAATTATGTTCTTCCACACATTATGTTCACTGAGTTTCCTACCACAGTTTTAGTGCAACAAAATATCTTTGAAAAGCCACTCCACAGTAATTATGGCAAGGCTCATTAAAATGCAGAGGTAAAGATTCCATTTGCAGAAAGAGTTAGAAAACGTTTGAAAAGGATAGCTGTTTCATTAGACTGAATTTTTTTGTATACTAAAAATACATATAAACATTTCTTGAATTAGTCAATTATGATGTAGTATCATTTAGTGATGATAAATTTTGAGAGGTGTATTTAACAAACATTATAACTCAGATTATTATAATCTTAGGTAAACATTTAATACACAATACCAAGGTAGTTTCTTCTTTAAATTTTTGTACCAAAAAAAGCCATAACATTTATTGTTGACATTTCTTCTTACCTGTGAGCCTCAGACCAATAAAGTACTCTGCATTAAAATTTAAATCTTGAGACAGTAGTACAGCATTGGAAAAAAAACTGCAAAGCAGCTCAGATACATTGAACCCAGATTTTACATTTTCATCTGTCAAATTAGAATATAAAAAGCAAGCTTGAAAATCAAGGTGAAAAAGCTTATTGTTCCTCAAGAAAATGTATGAACAATCTGAAAATGATCAACTAGTATGAATGAAGCATTGTACATAGTTAAGTCACATTTAGTGGTTACTAAACATACCACTCCCTCCTGGAAATTACGGAACCATCTACATGTGAAACTAAGTCATCTTCATTTTCGTCATAATGTTCATCGCTGACAAACTGCATTCCCATTTTTAGATCTTCATAATAATCCATTGGTCTTTCAAACCTACTGAGATTTTCTACATTGTTCCACTGTGTTTTTTCAGGTTCCTCTAAATAGTCTTTCCGTATTAGATTGTTCACTGGATTTTTGTTTTCTTTTTTTACACTGTCTGGGTAAGAATCAAGCTCATCTTGTTGAAGGACATCTATTTGAGATTCTTTTTGCATATCTGATGGTGGAATGTAGTTCTTGGCAAAGTAGTCTCCACGAAACGTCCGTCTTCTCCTGTAGCAGAATATTCCAGCCAAAACACTTACAAGTATCACGAAGAGAGCCCCACCCACTACACTAGCAATGATTGTGCCAATTGTGTCATCCTTAATCGTTGCCAAAGTTGATAATGGGAAAGGCAATTTTTTTACTTCTTTTGTTAGATCTTCAATGTCAGCAGTTGAGGGATGCCACTGAACTGTAGGCTGAAGGGTGGTAGTAGTAGTAGGAGGATCTAATGGAAACAGTAAAGATAGACAAGACACAGAAAGGCAAAGAATGTCAATGAGGGCTGATTCAGCAGAAAGTTGAAAAGACAGCACAGTTGATGAATATATATTCATAACAACAATAGTTTTTCATTCTTAATTTGACTTAAGATTAGAGTGTAATGGCACTTTATAGTATTTTTTAAAAAATTACAAGTGACAGTCAATTACCAATAAAGAAAAAAGGAATAAAAAATTATCTATGGTGTAAATCCTAAATTATTCCATCCATGTTTAAGTGTGATAGTGTACTCAAAGAAATGTTTTTTTTTAAATGAAGAGTATTACTTAAGTGTCCCATACACAGCTGGCTTAAGAAGTATCATACCAAAAATTAAATCGAATAATTCAAATGTACATTTTTTAGCCAGTAGCACAAGAAAATAAAGTGAAAGAATGAAAAAGTATGTTTTCTTAATATTCATTTTACCTAATATAGTTTATTTTTATAAGATACGAACTTATCTATAAAAGAATGAAAAACTATAGAATCTTGTTAAGTGGTCATAGTATAAGCTGCTGGTTTAATCATTCTCTCAAAAATATTTTCCTTAAATAAAGAGAACTCTTCAATTTTTTAAAAAGGATTTATATTATATATACCATTATTTAGTAATTAAAAAAATAAAAAATGTATTTGTATTAGCCAAATGGGCTATTATTAAATAAAACTAATAGACAAAGTAAAAATGGGTAAACTATAAAATGTTATAAAAATGTCATTATCATGTTTATACCCATTGGGCAAAATATCTAAACATTTAGGAAATTGAGGGATTTCAACCATAACTGCAAAATTTAATGTCACATTGCTTTAGGATGGAGTCTCAAAAAGAGCAACTAATATTTTAGAGAGAACATTCTAATACTTAAATATTAGATGCGAATGATCCTGTGTACTGCCATTAGAATATAGAGAAAATAGCCATTAATATTAAAAAGCAACTAAACATAAACAGTAAAAATTAAAGGTTGGTTAATCATCAATTAGGTGGTATTTGTAGGCCATGTTACACAAAACTCTAAGAGTCTGAAGAAAGGATGAGATAAAAAAATCTTGAATTTCTTCATTGATAAAAATAAATGACCCAAATGGTAATCACCTGTAATTAATTTTTAAATGAGTGGTACTGATAGAGCTTTTAAAAAATGATTGTTAGAAAAATACTAAATCTACATGGGGTAAGTTATTCTAAAATTATAAGCTAAAGAAAAATACTTACTGAAACAGGTTTCATCACGGAATGCCATATGTATAGAATGTGGTAAAAATTTAGCAAGTACAGTATAAAATTGAAAGTACAGTATAACTAATTTCCTATAAGTGTAAACCAACATAACAGGCAAACCTGTCAAGTACCTTGAAGTGAATAATAGGTCTCATATTATATGTAAGTGAATCAAGGAAGTTTTAATTTATGAGAACATATTCAACAGCTGAGTAAATTTAATCTTTAAAAAATTGTGAAACTGCAGGATCACTTCTAGTATTAAAGTAGTAAAGCCTTATATAATTCAACTTCACAGAACCAGCTACTAAAGAAATAAACTAAAAATTAATCATCTGTAAGACAATTCATGTATTTCCTGAAGAGGGAGGACTAATGGAAAAGTCAGGTTTTAAGTATTGATTGTCATCGTTACAATGATTCCCAAAGAAAAAGTATTACAATAAACTAGTAACAACATGTTTAAACAAAAGTCAAGTCACCTAAGTAATTATTTATAATTCACACATTTTTGTGCACATAAAATTTTAAAAGTTTTTGATAGCTCTTAATGAAATGCTATTTTTCTCAATGTTTATACCTGAGCTCTCTCATCAAATGTAGGATATATAACAACATTTTTGCCAAGTGTCCTGAAAAAAAGCCAGCAATCACTGACATACCATTTCTACTTGCAATGCTATTTACACAAACATAGGTGGGTATCTGTCTAACTCAGAATTAGCAAATTACAGCTTTCAGAAAAATCTAACTAAAATAAAAGTGCCCCCCAAATTCCTATTTACAGTTGTTCTAGTAATTTTTTAGCGTACCATTCCTTCCTCAACCAGTGCTAAAAACAGCATAGCCTGAAGACAATATGACTGCATAAAAGTGGGACCAGTATTGATACTTTATCATTTTGTATTTTTAAGCAATGGACATTGACAACGCATATAAGGTATTTATTCATATTTTAGAATTCTTCCCTTTCTCCAAGAGAATTACAGTGAAAGTTAAATTCATGTAAGGAGTCAGGAAGAGTAACATTAGTAATCACTAGTAGGTACTTATTTATCATGATTTAAAATAGTTTCAAACAGTATTTTTTACTTTTTTCAGTCAGACATTACTTTTTGATATTCTTTGCTCAATGTATGATAAATGAGTACAAGATAACATCAATGATCTAGTAGACTGCTTTCTCCACATCTAAATGAAGAACATCTTAAGTTTCTTTTTCAAATTAACGAGTTCTGCCAAATGGGAAAGCAAAATAGTCCAGAAGGGCCTCTGTAGCTATAAAGTATATGTTAGCATAATTACTATGCTAAAAAATTAAATTGATTTCTTTTAGACTTTATATGAATTGCTTAAGTAAATAAAATCTACGAATTTTAAATAAAGTTTAAGGATTGCTAAGAATGTGGGTTCTTAGTCTTGTATGTCCGGTTCCTAAAAATCAGTAAAATTTGAAATTCAGCATTTGCATAGAAATATACTTTCAGTTTTAGGCATGAGGGAATATAAGTGATATATAAAACTTTATATCCTTATCCTCAAAGACAAATAAGCAGTATCAGAGGGAAAAAAACAAAACAAAACACCAAAAGCAACAATTTCCAGCAGTCAATTTGTATGGGTCAAAGAGCCATTGTACTCTCATGAGTAAGAACTGAAGTCAAATGCTGCAGTCTTAAATCAATCACCTCTTGTCTAAAATCTCATGCTTTCCAATATGGGAAATGTATAATAAAATTATGAACAATTACTCTAAAAAATATTTGTTAAAGGAATATCTTGACTGGAAACTAAAAGCCTCTAGTTATAACATATTCTTTTAATAACTATTTTAAATAATCACTTCTGAAAATTACAAATATCAATTTTAATACTGAGGTAAAATTTTTTCCAATGAAAAAGATGAACTGTTTGATGATTTACTCTGTGTGATGATTATGACCTTTTAGTCTGATAAAAGCCTACTAGGTTTTATTAGTCATTTTGAAAAGTCAGTATTTTACCTAGGATACTTGATATACACCAAGAAGCTCTTAGAGGATTTATTTATTTTAATCCTCACCCAAGAATATATGTTTACTGATTTTAGAGAGAGAGGAATGGGGAAAAAAAGAGAGGGAGAGGGGGAGAGAGAGAGAAAAACAAACATCAATTGGTTGCCTCCTGTATGCACGCTAACCAGGGATCAAACCCCCAATTTTTTGGTGTATGGGACAACGCTCCAAACAACTTAGGCACCTGATCAAGGTGCTCTTAAAAGATTTAAATAAATTCAGCACAGTTTACTGTATTAAACATTGGATAAATATGTAATGTCTAATTCCTGATGATTACTTGAAAAACATCATTTCATATAATGCTATCTTTTTATTAAGTCCTTAGTGGCAATTAACTATGATTTTTCATATTTACTGAAAATGATTTCTCCTCTTAGAAGAGTGAGCACATAATCATCACTTTATACCCCAAATTATGGGAATACAATAGTGATTCCTATCACTACTAGGACTTATATACTAGTTAGGGTAAAAAGAGACAAGCATATAAATAAAATATATAGTATGTCACATGGCAAGAAGTACTATAAAGAAAAAATAAAGCAGAGAAGACAGACAGAAAATAGTAAAGAGGTGAAAAGAGAGAGGTTTCAATTTTACATACAATTGTGAAGGTAATATTTGAGTAAAGAACTAAAGGAAGTGAGAAAAAGAGGTATGAGGATATTTGAAGAGCATTCAAGGCAGTGCAAACAGCAAGTGCAAAGACTCTGAGGTAAAAACATGCCTGTTGTTTTCAAGGTATGTTTTCATGCTGGCAAGTAGGCCAGTATGACTGAAGCCAAGTGAGCAAGGGATAAAATAAGGAATGAGGTCAAGGAGATCATTTAGGACCAGAACATGTACAGAGTCTTGTAAGTCATTGTAGAGATTTTGTTTTCATTGTGGATAAAATTCGAAGTCCATGGAAGGTGTAAAAAGAGCAATGCCATGATCTGACATGCCCTTTAAAAAGATCATTCTGGCTGATCTGATGACAGATTTAAAAAAGAAAGATTAAATGGCTGTTCTAATAAGTTAAGTAAGAGTTGCTGATGGCTTGGACCAGAAGAATAGAAGTGGGGAATTGGTAAGGTTCTGCATATATAAAAATGAGACAGCTGACATTGATTTGTCAATGGACTGAGTGGAATATGAAAAAGAAAAAAAAACTGAAATCAAGGATAAATATCAAAGATTAGGAAGAAGACTATTGGAGGAAGGGATCTGGTGGCAAAGAATAGGAAAAAGATCAGGAACTCAATATTGAATGTTAAGTTGTAAAGGACTATATATACTTCTACATAGGATTAATAATTATTAATAAGCAGTTGAACACACAAGTCAGGACTAAAAGGAAGTAGACCCAGAATGCCAAAAGATATGAATTTAGGATATCATCACTGTAATCAGTATATATAAGAATGCCTACATGGAACCTTAATATTTAAAAGATTGCACACTGAGTCTAAGATTTACAAGTAATATTTCATACCAAATTTTGTACGACACATACGAAAAGCAAGCAGTCCTTGGGATAAGTATATTTTAAATGTGCTTTAATATTCTTTTTTTAAAAAATAAAAACCTAAGAAGAAATGGAGACTAGTATACTCATATTTAATCTCATTTAGATTTCTACCAAAGCACTATTGCTGGAAAACATGGCTCTTGATGTACATAGCTCTAAGCTTCTTGTAAGATTCACACCAAAAAAAAAAGATAAAGAGAGAGAGAGAGAAAGAGGGAAAGAGGGAAAGAGACCTTATTATATGCCAGGCATTAACTAAGTCGTAAATAAAGTGAACACAAATTGTTTAACTGTGAGGACAGGTAAGTACATAAATAAGCATACAACTACAAATTGTGATAAATAATATGGGGTACTTTTCTTAGGTTGAGTAATCATACAAGAACAGAGAATATAACATAAAAGCAAGGTTACATTTTCTCTAAAATGTCTAATTGATTTAATTTTAGATTTGAAGAGAAATGAAAATCTTAACTGCTTATCACAGAATTACCATACAAACCTGCATTTCTCAAGGTTCTCTTCCTTTTGCTTTTAATTTTCCATGAGTTAGACATGAAGACTGCTGCATTCTTACAGAAGGAGATGCTCAAAACAGTTTACATAATTCATATAAATAAGAATTCCACTGATAATTCACTTATAGCCATGCCCAGGATACAATATATTTTTAGCTCTAACTATGTTTGGTGAATATTAAAATTTATACTGTCAGATTAACAAAAAACTTTCAGAGTGAAACAAGTGGAATGTGAAAAATCTTAAGTTCTTAGTGGTTTAACGACTAACAATAAAAGATATTTTAAATTTTACTTCATTAAAACATTTTCAGTAGCATTCCTACTTCATTTCTCAGTAATCCAATATGGTATATAGTAACATACTGAGTGACAATGTTATTTAATAAGCCAGGTCATCAAAGTTGATATCCCATTTTATTTGTCAGATGCTTGTGTGCAGAAGAGCTACCAAAAATAAACAAAAGACTTGTTCCTAGTGTCAAGACAAAAAAACCTAGAAAGGCACACACTACCTATAAAAGCAAGATATTTAATAAAATTTAACAGTAAATTTAACTGTATGCATAGGCCTTAAATGTACATAAAGTTGTTGCATAGACATTTTGACATTAAGTATAGAAATGCCACTTTACACATGTAAAGCCCTGTCTATTTACACATGTAACTCTATTTCAGATAGGGTTACTTTATTATATCTTTTAGATTATTTGGAAAATCTCAGACTAAGGAACCTGTATCTTCACAAGTATAAATTACTACCATGATCACAGTGTTATTGTTATGATTGTCATTATAGGAATAACTCAAATAACCCATTTTGCAAGTAGATGGTAACTTACCTGAAATGTAGATGATTTTTTGATCACTTCTTTGACCAAGGGAATTGGTCACTTTACAGACATAAACACCAGAATAATTGAAAGTCAGTGGATGGACAAAATGAAGAGTATTGTCTGAAGCCAATAAACCATCAGGCCACTGTCCATCCAACCTAGAATTGAAATAGCATATTACTTTATATATCCTCAGTCTCTAGTCATTGATAGCTGTTTAGTTATGATATTTTGAGATGTTAGCGAAAGAACCAGCATTCTATGGGTAAAATTCACTATGAAATGATACATGTACTAAATGGTGAATTTTTATTTAAAAAAAGTTGAACTAATAAAGTCCACTAAAAATTCTTTCAAAATATCAATTCATGTAAGTGTACCTAGGCCAACAAATTAAAATGAGAGGGAAGGAGAGGAAAAAAATTATGTGATTTTAAAGAATTAAATTAAGAAAACTGGAAAATTAGAAAAACATTATTTATAGACATACTCATTTTATCAAAGGAATCAAAGTAATTATCTGTTAATTACAGACCTTCTCATGATATATCTACAATTCTCTAAATGAAAAGTCATCTCATTTAAGTACATGATATATTTTAGCCCTTTCTGTAACATATTTTAAAAAGCATCAGTTAATGCAGAACAAGTCTATACTGTGCCCCACCCAAACACGGTCAGTTTCTAAACCACCAAGAAGGGTTTTTCTTATAAAACAGTTTCATTGTAAGGTGGACATATGTGACAATAAAAACCAAGACACCGTTTGGTATCAAACTCTTTTTAAATGGTGCCTACACTATGAAGTCCTTGCTATAGTGGTGTATTATCATGTATTACTATAAAGCACAATGGGATAAAATCTCGCTATAAGAACTATAAAGCCATTCATTGCAACAGAATTAAGTATGCTGCTATACATTATCTTTCCATCCTTACAAAACCCCACCACCAGGTCTTTATTTTCAAACCAGTTTTAAAGGCCATAGATTTTTTTTTTAGTTAAGAAGATAAAAATCAAGTAAATCCAGGCACATAATTACTATACTTTGATTTAAGCAGATCTTCAAAATGTTTCTTCATTCCTTCAACTCAGCCATCCACTATTTACCTTACTCCCCTCCTGCTGGTGTTGCTGAGATGCAAAGCTAAGCAAGATTTGATCCTTGCTTTCAATGACAGAAATACATAGTAGGAGAGCAACAACTAATTACAAAGAAAATAAAAACAAAGAATAAAAAAGGCAGAATAAAGCGAATTGACACTGTAATACAGGAAGGATAATTTCATTCTGTGATCCTAAGGGTAGTAGGTAGAAGAACAATCAGTAAAAACTTTTACACTTGCTGGTATTTTTATTTAGCAATGAAGAATAAAGGTAATAGTCTAATGGTTAAAAAGCAAAAACACCCAACATCCTTAAAAAAAATTTGGAAACATTTTTAGAACATCAACTTTAAAAAGGTGAACACTTTTTCTAAGGATAATAAGAAATATAAACTGTATCTATATTTTCAACTATCTTTACTTTGGGCCTAAAATTCTAATCCCTTTAACTCTGAGAATTATAAAAAATTGTCTTATAACACTTTAAATTGTTTATTTAAATGAAC
The DNA here is from genome assembly GCA_004027735.1 of Carollia perspicillata. Lineage (NCBI taxonomy): Eukaryota > Metazoa > Chordata > Mammalia > Chiroptera > Phyllostomidae > Carollia > Carollia perspicillata. The sequence continues at coordinate 272 of PVKM010002007.1, read as the reverse complement.
CAGTCTAGAAAATTCTATATCACACTGAACTCCCAATAAATGACATTCTAAGCACCTTCTATGCTCTTGTACCCATGATACATTATTTATATTCATTGTCTCTATCTTCATGTAAGCTCTATGAAGTATCATTATGACTTCCTTAAAAAAGACATCTCCAAATACAGACACTAGGGTGAGAAGCCAGAATAGTATGACTTTTAGAAATTCCGGCCAAGATGGAGGCTTAGGTAGATACGCTTTGCCTCCTTGCACAGCCAAAAGAACAACAA
>PVKM010002006.1:11272-69723 GCA_004027735.1 Carollia perspicillata | reverse complement strand
TTCAAAACTTAAAATATAAATGAACAATAAAATGGAAAAAGGTCCAACTTTCAGAGAAGTAAGAGTTGTTATTTGGAGGAAGTAAGAATTTCCTGAGTTAGATTTAAGGAGCAAGATAATAGTATCTTGTATTTCAATAACACATTAATATATTCATTAGAAGTAGTAATTTTTTGTATCTAGCTTTACAACTTATAAAAGGATGTCTCAGTGTTATAACCTTTAACCTTCATAATTCACCTTTGTGTAAGGAGGAATTGGTGTTATACTCCAGTTTGCAGAAGAGAAAACTGATCAGTAAGTGACTGAGCCATGAACACATTCTTTCCCTTCTCCCATTTTCCATCACTTCATGCCCCATACCCCTCTCCTCTGGGGACATCAGTACTCCGTCTGTGGTGCTCTCCATGCGTGTGTACCATGGAACACAGGAACTTGGCACTCACTGTAGGTCCGTAGGTCCTTTAGCGCATGCAGGAAGCATCATTCCAAGAAGAGATTTTAAATGTGTGGTTGAAATGAAGCCTTGTGCTGCCTGGATCTTCAAGACTCATAGACTCAGAGAACAGGCTGACAGCTGTCAGGTGATGGGTGAGGAGCTGGAAGTGTGCGTGAAAAAGGTGAAGAGATGAAGTAAAATTGAAAACCGAAAACTCATAGATACAGATGATAGTATGATGACTACCAGAGGGAAAGGGGATTGGGGGCGGTGGAGGAGGGTAAAAGGGGTAGAAATGGAGATGGAAGGAGACTTGACTTGGGGTGGTGAACACACAACACAATATACAGATGATGTGTTACAGAACTGTACACCCGAAGCCTGTATAATTTTATTAACCAGTGCCACCCCAATAAATTCAGTTTAAAAAAAGATGATGAACAGCAGGTGCAGGCATCAATGCAACAATTATTTGGGCCAATGAGCATGTTACTTCGATTACAAGGGCAATCGACTCAGAGGGGGCACTGGGGAAAGCTCTGGGAGCAGTGGGCAATTTTGTGAATATATCACGCCCTCCACTCCAAAGGGTCATATGCCCACTCTGAACTGGGAAGCTGACCACCACCTGGTATTCACACACACTCACCCCCAACCTTTCACTGCACACCAGCTAAAAGAAGGTATTTGATCTTCTTAATCTGAAAAATTGGCCCAACTCCAGCAGTTCCACTAAAACTGGGGGCCATGTGCCTTTTTATTCTTCATTGTATACTCTGTGCTTAGTATGTGTTGCTTGACGTTCATTTCAAACTATGGAGCACTCTATCCACATGAATAGTGTCCTCACTTGCTTAACACGTAGACACTCCTGTTCAGAATTTACCTTCTGATATTCCTGTGAGGACCTATGTTTTGGGGTCAGTTCAGAAACGATATTGTAGTCAGGTGTCAATTATAACTAATTTTAATTATAATTTATTTTAATTCAAGTAAAATGATTGACTGTAACTGATTTCGATTCTATTAGAATCGAAAACATAGGTATTACATTAGTAGTATAATGTTGAGAAAAAATAGTGAAGCTATTTCTGCATGGGTGACACACACCAAAAGTATGTACAGGTACATACTTTTTTTTGTACTGGAGTTGTCCTGTGTAGGCACAGTCTACAAGTTGTAATACAGAATTTAATATGTGCATATATATGTGCCCTTCTTCAATGAATGTATGTATGCATGCACAATACCACATCATTTACAGAATATTTAGGTAATGTTTATAAAAAATTTGCAGCATCTGTATACGCTCTTCAAACTGCTAAGGTTCACTCAGCTGAACCTACCATACAGCCTATTGCATAGAAAAAAGTGATCTTTAAAAATAAGAAATGCTGAAAATGATTTTATGAGCAAAAATTGACATTCATTTTAACATGCATCATTTTTTAAAAATCGCATTACACATGTAGGATTTTTTCCCTTAGATCTATGTTGAACATCTGTTGAATATTGGTTATACATAGTAGATGATTATAGCTTCTTAACTTTAACTGCATTATTCATATTTAACATTTATTCTTTCTCTATCATAAAGGAGAATTTTAGATGCTTTCAATTATCCATTTTATTCTGCTAACAAAAACCTTGGCTCACTGAAGGAAAACTTAAGATACTAAGACAAATACATTATTTTAAGGGGCAAGCTATGGGATGCTTTTAGAATTCTGTCACTGGGATTTCATTCAGAGTAGAAAGCTGTACAGGTTCTATTCTGTTTTTAACACCTACTAGCTGTTTAAATTTCAGCAGGATCCTTAACAGTCTTAGCCTCAGTTTGTCCATTGGTAAAATAGAGAAAATGACATCTTACCCTAAGATGCTTGCATGAAAACAGCGTGATCTACGGTTGTAAATTAGGAATTGAATTTTAATTAGTAAATTATTACATGTAAATCATTAACTAGTAAATTATTACTAGTAAAAGATATGTTCCATAAGAAATGATATATTTTTGATACCAGTTTTGTTTTAATATTTTATCTATTTATCTTTAGAGGGGAAGAGAAGGAGTGAGGGAAAGAGGGAGAGAAACATCAGTGTATGGTTGCCTCTCGTGCATCCCCTGCTGGGAACTGGCTTGCAACCCAGGCATGTGCCCTGACTGGGAATCAAACCATGGTTGTTTGGTTCGCAGTTGATACCAGTTTTGAATCATTACTTATTCAGGTTACTTATGTAAAGCAATTGACCTTTTTTCTGTCATTTATATTGTAAATAATCTTCCAAGTCTTTCTATGCAAACAGGAGGGATGCCTCAAAAAGTTTTGGTAGAGCCATACAACTTACACATAAGAATTGCTTGTTTCAGAAGCAAAAAATTAAATATATTTAAGGCAGTATATTTTTAAATTGTTGAAATGTCAAGGAATTAACCACTACTCATATACTTATTGAATCCCTGCTGTTTGCCAGGCATATTTCTTATACCTAAAGGTGTGGTGTAAGTAGAATGGACATGTGGTTCCTGCCCTCAGGGAGCACACACAGGCCAGTGTAAGAGGCAAACAGTGAAGAGTGATACAGATAATTATTAAGTTGCAATTGTGATTAGTGTCTTAATGGAAAGATATATTACATTATAGAAACATATGATAGCATGTGGAGATTGCCCAGGAAGGCTTCTGGAAGAGGTTATTTGACACGAATTAACTCAGCATGAAGACAATTCCATACACTTCAAGGACCAATAGAACTATAAAGCTTTATAAATTAGTCAAAGCATACTAGGGTCATACACATTTTTTAAAATATTTTATTATTTATTTGTATAGAGAGGGGAAGGGAAGGAGAAAGAGAGAAAAAGAAACATCAATGTGTTGTTGCCTCTCGTGTACTCCTCACTGGGGACCTGGCCTGCAACCGCAGCACATGCCCTGACTGGGAATCAAACCTGCGACTGTTTGGTTCGCAGGCTCATACACATTTTTAAGTGTCTGTTTTTATTTTAAGTTTGTACTTAATTCAGAGCATAAAATGTTTTTGTTCTCCTAATTTAGATACACAAACTGAATATTGGCCTTTAAATATAAACTCATATTTTGTTAGTTGAGTTACTACTTAGCTAATCAACCTTACCTGAAGTAGATATGATCTTGAGTTATTATATGCTATGTATAATTTTCAAACCATCATTATGTATAAATGTATTCTGGTGAAAAAAGCCAGGGAAAAATAGGGATGTGTTTCAGAAACTGGCAAAATGATTATAATCAGAAGCTGCTTTGGGAAATAGGAAGAAGCAAATTAGGAGGTCTGTCGTGATTATTGATAATACATGAGCATCCAAGAAAAACATTAGGTTTGAATTTCCAACTCCCAGAATACTCGGAAAAGCTTTTCCAAGCTGTTCTAATGCTGCTGCCTTGAGACCCTCCACCCCACATCGCCTGCTGCTTAGATTTGGTGGGATCTAATTTGGTGTATTCAGCTGTAGAAATAGAGTAATTGAGGAGATGCACATTTTACTAGTTTGGTTCATGTGTCTTGATAATATATATTAAGCTTAAGCTTTGAGTGAAAATAAATATGAATTACTATTCAAATTCAACATAATTTGTTTACTCATGGCAGAAAAGGAAAAGAAGTGCTGATACTTAATAACGCTGACAGGTCTTTAAAGTTCAAGAAGATTCAGTCTGCATCCTGAAATGGTGTAACAGAGAGGGAAGTTTATGAGAGAAAATTGCCCCCTGACTCAGTGGGGTCATAATGTATTCATGTCCCTTACCATTACCTTCTTATCACGTTAGAAATGGCACCACTTAGCACACAGGGCCTATGTGCGTCTGGCATTCTAAACCTTAATCTGACTAATGCCCCCGTTTCGAGATGTAAATAGATTACAAAGGAAAATCCAATATTTTCGCCCTTCTCCCACCAGGGCAGCCCACATTAGTTGTTTCCTGTTGTATAATTCCATTACATGCTGGGATGTGATCCATGTTAATGGCAGTCACAGTCAACTGTCACTTTGCTTTTAGCCTCCATCATTCAGAGTGATTTACATATTTAACTCAATGACAAGAGCTAGGTGTGTGGTTCTTATGGAGGTGCTATCCTGACCATGTGTGGAGGTGCTATCCTAACCTTTATCAAGAAAATCGTTATTTTTTTTCCTGAGAGACACTTTTGCCAATGGGTAAAGTGTATATACACACAGTGTCTATAAGGTACAATAACTAATTATAAGGAATTTTTATGTTTTTAGAAATATTGACTATATTAATAGGTGAACATTTCTGAGAAATGATTTTTCTCAATTGAAGAATGGATTTTTATTTTAATTTTTTACCAGTTAACCTAGTTCTTAAAAACAAAAATTATTTTTAAGCAGTAATAGAAAATACCTGAGCACATTTCCATGAACCTGGGATGAAAAGTAAAAAATCTAATTTATTACAATCATTAACAAAACAAATATAATTTCAGGTCAAGAATCTTTGAACCCTATCAAAATGTGATAAATGGTAACGTTTAAGAGATTTTTTTGTTGTGTGTAACATGTATCTGTTGATATCCTGACCTATACACGACAAGACCTACTGAACTCAAACCTATTCTTCACACCTTCATCAGGTGTATTTTTGTACATGTGAAATGCAAAAGTGCTGATTCATTTAATATATATTTTTTGCATTCTTCAAATAATTTTTATGTGTTCCCTCATCAAATTAGTCTCTGCTTAAAATTTTTTAAATGGTCCCATATCACCAAGTAAATGAAGTCACAACATCCTGTAGGCATGAGGGCGCTTCCCATTCTGGTCTGGCCCCCAGCCTCCTTTTCCTGCCTTTTTTTTTTTTTCATATTCTGTTTGTATTACCGTACTCTTCAACTGCTAGGTGCCCAGTTCCTGGAAGGCTGCATCCTCCTTGTCTAACAAACATTCTTCACTCATCCTTCAAGTTTCTTTTAAAACAAGATGATCTTGAAAAAGTGATCTTCTCCCAGACAATAGCCAGGATGTTACTGCCCCACCACCAGCTCCTCAGAAGGACTTCCACCTCTTCTTTCACAGCCGTTGGTACATATTTCTATCTATTTTCCTATTGCATGGATCTGAATTCCTATGTCTCTCTCCCGTATGTGAGAGGGAAACCTTTAAAGGAGGGGACTTTTGATCTACTTTAAATGTGCATCTAGCGGGGACCGTGCACTTTCTCTCTACCATGTAGACACGAGAGCAGAGATGGTTACTGCTGTATCCATGGAGCCTAATAGGAGCTCTGCAAATGTCTTCTGAAGAAATCAGTGTAATTATTAAGTGAAAAAACTACGAGCTGAATGGACATAGGGTATGACCTGCTGGTTGAACATTCTCTATCAATTTCTGTATTTGGGATAGTTTTCTTCTCTGTGATTTAATTAAGTTGAGCATTTAACACAACACCAGTTATGTGTGACTTCTTTTTGGCATTTGGAAGAGAAGTAGCTTCCATTTTCCTGAGTCATTTGGCAGAGGATGTCTGGAATATGCAGTGTGCCATAAAACTGTGGAGGTTAAAAAACACTTTGAACCTGAGACTAACAAGGATTAAAAATAATCTCTTGTTGGAGAGAACACACACATACAAACACAATTTTAAAAATATGCGAATATCACTCCTTTGTGGTATTTGGGTTTGGCTTCTGCCACAGAAATCTTAGCTCCTGCTAATTTGATGAGGTCAGCGGTGGCACTAACTACCTTGTAATTATGAAAGCTTGTAAGGAGTTTCTCTTGGGTGAATCACAAAATCATTAACTTCCCTGTCAGTGAAAGAGCTCCCGAGCTATCCTTTCTGTCTTTCTGAATCAATATCCCCAGGGTATCAGTGTCCTTTAATAATCAACATAATTATGAAATCATTTTGCCCGTTTCTCAGGGCACTGATTAATGGGGACCTGAAGAAGACTTTAATTGTCTCCGACAACAGCACGACCCCTTTCTCTTTGCGTGCCGATGCCGGACCGCCTCATAAAGTAGGAGACAACACGGGCTAGGAGAATATTGAGGCAACTTTTGGACGGAGTTGTAGAACATACTATGGGCTACAGATTTTATTTATTAATATACTTAATTTCAAAAACTTCTCTTTGGTTTTCAGTATTGGGAAGGTTTGACTTCTCTGTTACAACCTGTCTGGTAAAGTCTGAGTATCTCATTTTGCAATAGAGCACTGTACTTATGATAAAAACTTAAAGGTAAGAAATTATAAAGAAATAAAGCACACCAAAGAAAAGTACTAAAACCATTTCATGTGTAGGTGCATACAGAGAAAGAGACGCGACGCAAGCATAGAGAGAGCATTTTTGATTGCTTTACTTCTGGATCTCCAGTGTCTGGCACAGAGTAAGCCCTGGAGAGTCACTTTTAAATGAAAGAATAAAGGAAGGAAGAAAGGCAAGAATGAAATTAGGCATAACTAGCCATTTATTTCAAGGACCTATATCCATTCCCTTATAACTAAAATCAGTGTTGCTTGCCCTCTAGTGGCCTGTTTTAATGAAATAGAAAAATAAAACTTTAGCCTGCCTTTTAAAAGATAAACATTGACTTGATATTATAAGGAATTTATAAATGGATAACAGAGGCATTGTCATTATATATATACACATATATATACACACACATACATATATAATTTCCATTTTATATATTCATATAGAAATATATATTTTATGTTATATTATATATTATTTGTATACTTTATATATAGTATATTTGCATTATACATTGTGTCTAATATATATTATATGTGTGTCTAATATATAGTGTCTGTAATATATTATATATAATGTATATATAATATAATATACAATGTCTAGTAAAGTTTTCTTTCATCCATGTTAAAAGTTATGACAGAGAATTTGGGAAACTGAAAATGAAGGGAAGATGCAGATTCTTTATGTGCGACATTGCTATCTTAATTCTGACATTATTATAAGTGTACTTACAACTTGCTGTGCCTTAAATAAGATACAGATGTAGTCCATATCATGTCCTGTCTTATAAGAATCAAGTATTTCATATAAACAAAATCTGTTTAACAGAGGATTATAAGTATTGACATTAAATGCAAATATATTCTTCTTTTAGAATATTCTGATTATAGATAGCTACTTAGAAAACTGACACATACAATTTAGACAGTAACATGGCTGATTAATATTGGCTTATTTTTTCATATCATTTCTGTTGTTGGCGTTTGGTTACAATAATGCAAATAATGATTTGGATAAAAATAGCTGCTATTTTTAACATCAAGATAATAATCTAATGAGAATAAAACAAAATGAACATTCATAAAACTTACATTTTGAGCATTGTATTTTTCTCTTAACAACTCTCTAATTGTCTAATAATTGTTTTTGTGCTATTTCAATTATTTTGGGGGGATTTCAATTATTTTTAAATGAATTAATAATAGGGTACACATATTTTTAGTAAGCAGCAGTGGTTGGGTCAGTTATTTAAAAGTTGGGTGTCAGTCTTCACATTTTATTGAATTTCTTCCTCTAATTTGTTTCTGTGTCAGCATCTCCTTGCCTTTCTTTGCTTCAGTTTATAGTTTATATAATAGAAATCAAGATAGATTTTTTTAGCTACAGGGTAGGGCCTAGAAATGAATCAAAGTCTGAAATGTCTGCAAAAAAACATAGAATTATAGATTAAGAGTCTGTAAGAAATCAATTCATGGATAAAGGAACATAAAACAAAACTTTAATTAACATTAAATTATACTTTTTTTTACTAACTGCCATCATATATGATATAATAATTACACTTATAATTACACTGAATTATAATGTGGGTAGATATGTTTATGGTTACTAAAAAACGTTTTAAAAATCTTTCTCTGGGCATTCAGAGTTTTGTTTTATTTATTTATTTGTTTATTTTTAGACAGGGGGAAGTAAAGAGAAAGAAGAAACATCAATGTGTGGTTGCCTCTCGTGCGCCCCCTACTGGGGACCTGGCCCACAACCCAGGCATGTGCCCTGACTGGGAATTCGACCAGAGACCCTTTGGTTCTCAGGCCAGCACTCAATCCACTGAGCCACACCAGCCAAGGCCAAAGTTTTTAATTGATATAGTGATATAAACCAAGAATAAACTTAATTAGATGTAAATAAACATTTTTATTGTTGTTATTCTAGGTTTCACATGTTGAATCTTTTATTGGATTGAAAATTAAGTTTCCCACAATTTCATTTCTCCAGGAGTTACTTGAATTCACCTCGGAAATCTAGAATTATAATGAGTTACTGTGAGTAAAACAGTTTAAAAATTAAAGATTTTCAGTTCCAGTTCTGGCTCTGGAATATTTATATCCACATTTCTAATAGATTCTAAAAGAAAAAAAATGCTTTCATTTTCAAGTAAATTTGGAACACTGTATTTTCAAAAAGTTATTTACTGTAGAACTTCTCAGAGCCCATTAAATATTAATAATGTGCATGTTTAATATCTAAAATGGGTTATGACACACAACTCTGTCCAAATTTGAGAAACGCTTTTTCTCGAGACTTGGGGCCACAAGAAATGCTGATCTGGTCCGCCCTCTTAGGAAACACTTTAAGTAAAGAGAGGAACATCATGAGTCTCAGCAAGAACAAAAACGTAATTTCAAAGTATATTTTATTAGTTCGCCCTGGCTGAAGCAGAGAATCCTTAGTGGCAAATACTACTCACTGAATCTGGGCCATTAACACAGGGCCAGACTAAAGAGCCTAAGTGCCAGGTGAAGGGGTTTGGGCTTTATCATATAGTATACGGGGAACTGTTCAATGTTTTTAATGAAGAAGATGATAATGGCAATAATAATAGTAACCACGATTATTTGAGTACTTGTTTTAGAACTTTTCTAAATGCTTTACTTGTGTTAACCCGTTTATTTCTCTCAACGACCTCTCATAGGTAGGGAGTAAGGCAACAAAATGTCAAGTACTTTATAAGATTAGTAACTTAGCGAAAGAGCTGGCATGCATGCTTTCCTAAGCAGTGTGATTCCAGAGCCTTTGCCCTTAAGCTCTGTTCTGTGGTATAAAGACCGTGTGTGAAGCCGTTTAATTGTGATTCATACGGAAGGGCATCCAAAAGGAAGTAGACTGGAAGAAGTTTGGTCGGTTAGCAGGTTCTCGCAGTAACCCTAACATCTTTAATGCGATGGTGGTGGGAACGGAAAGGAAGGGGTGAAGGCAAGAGAGTCTAAAAAGGAAACATTAAAGCTAAATATTTTTTTCTTAATTGATGGTTTCTCATTGATCCAGGGAAGTAAAGGAGTTGCCTCTATCAATTATAGCTGACTGTGGCATTCAGGGGGAGAGATTATGATACCACTCACAAAACCAAGGAATTTGTACAGACAGAACAGTAAGAGGGGAAGTGATGAGTCTGGGTCTTTCATTGGAAATGATGTTAGCATTCTAGAATTCCGAGAACGTTTATTGGGAGGGAGTGTGGCTATATGTACAGGACTGGAATCAACAGCACCACCATGAAGGCTGAGATCAGGGCAAGGCATAAAGTCTTTAAGGAAGACAACTAGGAGATCAGAACAGCTGAGGTCAGAGTAAGGGGGCTTAAGTGTTCCAAGTCTGTGGCGGAAGAAAAGTCAGCGAAGGAAACCAAGAATTTTTAGAAAACAGAACATGTGATGAAAAAGATATTTGTAAGGATGGCACCCTATGTTGTTGAAGAGGACCAAAAACAGAGAACTAGAACGAGGGAGGAAGGGTTAAGTGGTTTCACTGGGTTGGTTTGTTGGGCTGTCAAGAGGAAGAACTAGTCATTCCTGGGTTACCAGCTGTCACTCATCTGTCCTAATCATCAAATGGTAGGTCATTAGCTCATTTTCTTCAGTCAGTTTAGATAGGTAATCACTTTCTTTTGCATATGTCCATTCATTTTCTCAGTATGTTATATTACAGAAGCAATGAAAATGAGTATTCTCCAATCTTTTTTGTATGTTTAATAGTCTCAAATTCACAAGATTAAAAACTTTGAAAATTGAAAAATGCAGCCCCCATATTAAGTCCTCAAATACATATTCAGTCCCTACCCTGTACCTCAAAATAATATTATAATGATTTTCAGGTGGTTTAGAGTGCAGTTCATAATCATGGAGTGTACAGTGTGTTTTGTTTATTCACATACATATGTATACCATTTATTGTTTATGTCCCTCAGATTACACTTTGCTTGGGTTGTTTTTATTAATATACTTGTCCTCAACATCAAGGAATGAAGGCATTAGAAGACAATATATTATGAAGAAAATTAGATGTATCCTAGACATTATCACTGGTATACAAGTACACAAGCCTTTTATTCTATTTCATTCTTCTTTATACAGTGTAGCTGTTAAAAAAATGTTGGTGATGTGGTTTCCGATTAATTTTTCTCAGATTTACTGTCTGTCTAAGCCAACTACATAGTTATTTTGCTAGGTCTTCTTTCCCTCTCTAGCAATTAACCTTACTCAACATGCTGGGTTTTAAAAAATAAAGTAAAAATATATTATTACATCAAAGACCATTCAAAATAGCAACTCTAAAATATGTGAGTAAGAGGATAAATTACTCTGGAGTATTACACTTAACATCACTGTCACCTCGGGGCAAAAAACCATCATGCAATGTTGATTTTTTGGTGACATATTTTGACTGGAATGTGTTGTATGACTGGGCATCAGTCACATTTAGTACTTTATGATTTTTCTCATCTGTGGCAGAAAAAGCCATCCTAAATACAAATATTTTCATAATACTATTGCTCTAAAACTTATTGTCCCGGAGTTGAATATCCTACAACTATCTAGCGATTTTACTTTTAAATTATTTTTATTATTTTTATATAACAGAATCTTGTCTACTTTTTCTACATTTCCTGGGAAGGTCATAAAGGTAAATTCAGCCACATGTTAGTATTAAAATGAATTTATAATGAAAATAAAAATAAGATGAATGATGTAAATAAATGAAACACATTCTTCATCATTTTCTTTTTGCCAGATATTAGGAGAAAGGATATAAGTCAGAACATACCCTAGTCTTCTGGTAACACTCCCAGGAAAAAAGCATGTTAGAGTTTCTCTTCACCCTTGAAATGAGTTCAGTCTTCTGTTCTTTGAATCCTCTCTAGGACTTCCTCAGAACAGAGATAAAATCAAAGTTGTGACCTCAGGGCTTCCTTTTCCCAGAAGACATATAGTTTCTCACTTCTTGCAGAAACTATGGTTTTGCCTTTTCAACATCCCTGTATTTCAAATTGAGGGGCAGTGGAAACTATAAGAAGATATAAAGTTATATGAACATATATTTTCCCCCATAGCGTAGTAAATGATAAATCCATTTGGAGAATATTTCTTATTTCTATAACCTAAATCTGGCATGTGTTGAGGAAGAACTTTTCATAATAATGATCAAACTAATTTGCTTTACTTGCTTAAAATATTATGTCACCCAATGACAGAACAAAAAAGGTGTTTATAAGGCATACTGCATAATTAGGAAGCAAATTCCTAAGATATATGGCTAATACAGCAGGGTTTGAATAGCACCGTTTCTAAAGCTGAATCATGGGCTTTGATGAGAGTGGGCTATAACAATGCAGGCTTTGAGAGCCTCCAAAAATCTCAATTAAGTTGCTGAAATGTTTCCACAGTTTATTTTTCTAGGATCTTTTCCATGACTGCTTGCTCATAAAGACCTGGCTGTGGAAGGAAATTGGGCAGGAACTCTTGAATTGGCTTCTTGTTTGCCTAGTTCCATTGACCTGGACGAGGGTGGTAACATTTTGGTAGCCTTAAATTGTTCATTTGCTGCTATTCTTCATCAATAAATTGTTTCCTATTAATAAATAATTAAAATTAAGTTTGGATAATTGGCTAATTGAAGCAGAAGGGAAATTTTGAAATGAAGAAGTGAATATTTGTTGATTTTTCTCTTTAATTCCCTGTCATGTTTAACAAAGTTATTTTTTGAAGAGAGTACCAGGAATAGTGAGTCAGATAAATAAACTAAGTTTTTGAGTTTAGACTAATTGAATTTAAATAATTCAAAAAATATACATTTTATTAAAAGTAATTATAAAAATTAAAATTAAACAATATCATAGGAAAATATCATAAAATTATAAAACAGACCACCCCTAAATTTAACCTAGAATATATGATACAGTAAGGCAAAGATACTAGTCCATGATTCACACATGTATTCATGTATAATGTCTTTGCAAAAACCATTTTTTTAAGAGCTATAAATTTGATTTTGGCACAAGAGTTGATTTTCACTACCTATTCTAATGTGTCAGCATTAAATTTGAAACCACAGATCAATTTTGTTACTATGTCTGTAGGCTACAAGTGATGTGTGTTTTTCTTCTCTTTTTAAACATTGTCTACTTACCTTGAAATAGTAGGTGACATCAGTAATGAAATACTCCCTAAATTACTCAATACCAGGGTCATGATTATAATTTATGCTACGTTTAAGAGTACTACTGGAAGTGAGGCTCACAAAGATGTGATTCATGGAACAGATTTATATGTTCTTTACATACATTTGCTGGAGACTTGGGGTCAAGAGGAAATGATAAGGGCCCATGGACAATTGGAGATTTGAAGACAGGAGGTTAAAGAAATGCTAAAACTTTTCAGTTTATTTTTTATGTTCAGAACTGAGTAGTGGGTAAACTTGTTCAGAGGGGAATGCTGTTAGCAGTAGGAAAGGAGAAGTGCTAGGAAAAAAAAGACAGAAAAAATTGGAAAACCTTTTCCCGGATCTGAGCACCAGGAAGTACTATCTTCTGTTACCAACACTGAATGTGCATAATTTCACAGTAAATGGCAGCGGGGCTTCAAGAACAGAAGTCTTCTTTACTGTATAATGTGGAGTGAAGATAAAATCATACATTGTGAAAACTGTAGGAAACAAATTTTCAGGATTCTTAGTGATATTAGGTAGTGGTGATTGATTAATGACATTAATTTGAAGTTCCTCTTCGGTTGATATGAAGTGATAATTAAGAACTCGGGTGAAAGAGAAGAAAATGCATAGGTCTCTGAAACTAAAGTGGCTTTGTTACATTGAGTTTGCTAGTGCAAATTTCCCAACGAGCGAGTATAAGCAAAATGACATGGAAGAAAATAGAAGCAGTGTTAAGTTAAGAAGCAGTGTCAGTGAAGAATTTAAAAGAATAGACATGGGTGCCATGTATTGTTTTTTGTTGTTTGTTTGTTTATTTTTTAAGAGCAGTTACATGGTTTTGCATATTCTCAAGTAAGAAGAGTTGAAATAAAATACATAAATCTTTTGACTGATATTCTATTATTTTAGTGGCTCTTAATAAATTTTCTGGGTTTTATTTCCCTTGGTTTTTATACTTCAATAGCTTTCAGAAGGCTTGTGTCCTAAAGGCAACCAAACAATACTAGAAAAAAGGAACTGAATATATATATTGCCTTAGGAAATGAATTATGTCAAATGACTCTAGTAGACAATAAATTGCAATAAGAATCAAAATGAATGTCAGCCTATTAGTGTTAAGAAAGGGAAAAGTTAGATATATTGTCCAATAATTACAAATATGAAGATAATGGAAGACATATGAATTAAACGTTTTTCCTCAGTAAGAAGTTAAGATATGGAGTACATTTTGGGAGTATTAATAAAAGTCAAAAGAATGTTACTATGAAGAAAGAGAGACTATAAAGCTAGTCAGAATCCACAATAACATGATTTGCAAAATCTGGGATAGGGGATGTGTGGAAATATTAGCGGGACAAAAAACATTAAAGATTCTGGTAGTATTTTATATCGCTATAATATTTAAAATAATATAGGCTCGATCAAATCTATGCTTTGCCTTAAAAGGAAGTTATGGGGGCTATTTTATTAAGCATTTCATGCAATGAAATTGCTTATTTCCAAAGTTAGTAATGGCAAAAATGGCAGACATCTACGGAGTGCTCCACACAGGTTGTCATGCGCATGCTGAGCATCGGGTGCTGTCATGGAACTGTTCTCTATCATGCCCCAGAACTTTGTAATTGTGCACCAGTCAACAACGTTTATGTGAGAACTAAACTAACAGAGTTTCTAACCCAGAGTTCGGACAAGATGATTAGGGCTCGATCAAATTCATTGTAATAAAACAACCAACCGAACTAGAAGTAATATTTTTGTTAGTAAAAGATCAAATTCGAAAACTCATTACCTCCTGTCAAAAGTAGGGATGAAGTATTAATACACAACCATGGTTAGAATTTGAAAATACAAGGATTCTTCAGACTAATGAAGCACATTTTTAATTCAAAATACTCTACTTCTTACAAGCCTGATATGTCAACATAAGAGTACAATTCATTTGTAATATTTACTTGACATGTTTAATAAATATAAGGAAATAAATCTCTCATTTTACAGTAGCATTTATCTGTGGCTGCACCATCACAGGCTTCTAATCAAGAAATAAACATATCCAACAAAAGAGAAAAGAATCTTTGGTAAATAAGCATGTTTTTCAAAAAAACTGTTTTACATGGAAAAAGTCATTCATCACTGGGAGAATATTTTCAAGAGTGGAATGAGATGTGAAATTAAAAACTGCCTCAAAGCTGAATCCTCAAAATGAATTATAACAGACAAAAGAATCCTTTATAAAGCCTTTTCACTTCAAAATTATTTTATTTCAGCTGTATATGTGTTAACAAGGGTCAAAAGATTCGTTAAGTTAACAACACTGATTGAGATTTCTATACTCTTCAGCATGTAAGAGTACTGACATTTCACATACTGGAAATGACCTTCTGACTGTGAAAGGGTTCATTAAGCAAATCAGTAACAAAACTAAAAAAACATTGCAAATGGGGATGGTTTGCTTTCATTGGAAGCAAACTCCTTTCAACTTTTCTTAATTAAGTAATAAAATTGTATGTAAGTACCATAGTTATAGAGTGATTTATACTAGTTGTTGACAAGAACATCTTCAACAATGATCTGGTTCTCAGAGCTCCGAGCCAGTGCAGTACGCCTCCAGCTAGACCTTTTGAAGAACTCACAGGCCCACACAGAACAGAGGACTAGCTCCTATATGTTATTAAAAAGTAAAATCAGCTTGCATTATTATCTATTTCAGCACTTCACATGCAAAACACTTTGTAAGAACTGTAGTAAGTATATTAATCTGTACCTCTGTGTCCAGGCAGAATTAGAATCACATCTCTTTGAATGCCTATGAGTTTTGTCTCTAACCCCAATTACATAAATTCTACAAATATTTCTTAACACATAAGAGACAGTAAGACTGTAGAGTTCACTTGCTAATGGTGATATAGTACCATTTACAATAGCTGCTAATGTTGGAAAGCTGAGTGCTTATTTTTTCTTATGTTTCGACACATGGCTGGTCCAAGGGAAAGACTATACCATACTTATGCATGCACCCAGTCAAGGTGGTATCAATGGGACTGAATCTTCCATCCTTAAATAACCAGTAAATTAAAATTGTTCTCTGGTATTACAAAGAAGAAAATGCTAAAAACTGTTAGCTAAAGGAGCTTTCTGCCTGACTGCATTAATTTCCTATTCACTTCATGAAAGGGAAAGTTTTGATAGGACTTATAAATTATACCATGTTCCTAGCAGACTAATAGCTTGAGGAAAAACATGTAATGACTCTCTTTAATCAAAATAAAAGCAAATTTTTATTTATTCAGCTGAAAAACCTTGAATCAAGGGTGCTCATTTTATTATTTCTATGCTAAATCAAAAGTAGCTCATAGAAACACGACTGATGAAATAAGTATAGAAAGTTTAGGGGAGAAACCAAATGTGGCTGTGATAAGCATAGATGCCTGGGAACTCATTCACTCATTAACTGGCCCCAAAATGGAAATTAAATCTATTAAAAAGATGATATCACAACATGTCTCTGAACTAGGCGTTACAGGATTGGCTTCTCCAAAAAAATATAAGCCTCCAAAGTTTATATTATTTATATTAAATCTTCATGTACACTGGTTCCACAGACTACACAGAGTGCTTCAGCTACCAATGAGTAGATAGTAAAGGTGTATTGAGTGTCCCACAGGTAGGGGGAGTTCATCCTCATGTACCTTCTGGTTTCCAAAATCCAGACTTGCACTCAATGGCCTAGGATGTAGCCAGTTAACCTTTCTTGTCGTGTTAATCACACTGAAGGGCAGACTGTCCTTTCCCTCCTGTTTTTTTCCTCCCCAGTGCCTCCACTTCCCATGGGCACACACATATACCACCAGCTTCTAAGTAGACATCAGTGTGGACTTACCTTAATCGCTTTGGCAAATATCCCTGACTGAGGGAAGGGAGCTCATTGGAATGTCTGTAGTCTCTTTACAAGGCTTAGGGTATTTGGATTTCCTGTGATTGACCACCCTACTCTTCCCTTTATCTCCCCATAATTTCAGTTCTCTGGCCCAGATCAATGTCACTAGTTAAGTGAATCATTTATTTGAAAGCTGTCAGTTGACTTCTCCCTCATGATTGATTGCATGAACAGTGCACCGGAATGGGGTTTCCAGGCAAGAGAACCCTCATGCTGCCTGCCCTCGCCACCGCTCCCTGAGCTCACCAGGGTTTCCCACAGAGGCATAGGTTGCTTTTGCAGAAGCAGGACCTGATAATGCTTTAAAAAAAAAATGTAATGAAGCTGACAGCCATGCCCAGCCTTCCTCCACAGCCTGTGGAAAATATTTATAAAGAGAAGACATGAATTGAGACTTCACTTACCTAAGGGTATCAAGCTGATTTATTAATCTACCTCTTCTATCCACCTCCTACCTTGAACTCTGAGTATCATTGGGATTTGCTGATTTTTCAAGGTGGAAATCCCACAATGAGTGGGATCTGACCTAAGTAAGAAGTATATTTTAAAACTGTGTGCCTGAAAATATTTTCCTCACTTGAATGCATTTCACCTGGTCCCTGATAAACTTTTCTCTCAATTTCCGTAATGGGAAAGAGGTTTCATTATCTAAACACTGTACCAATAAAGAATGATTTAAATTTACTTTTCTTCTCTAAGGATAGAGAAGCACATTTTTATTGAATAGAACTATAGATTTGCTGCAGCAAAAACAATGAAGTGTCAGATTTAAAGTAGTAGTTGTCTGTGTATTTGCTTCACTGTAGGGTCTGCATAAAGTTTCACATGTTATTTCATAGAAATCATCTCCAAAATAAAATATTTAAAGGTAAAAAACTCAGAATGATATATGACCACCAGAAAAATTATACTTTCCAATGTGAAAATATTTTGGAAGAAATAAAAATATATAATAGAAAGGATTTTTCACTTTCTTTTCAAACACGTGGAGATTGACTCAAAGCGAGAGCCACATCCAATTAGTGAAGAAAAAATCCTGTAATTCATAGTATTAGCTAACACTTGTGTACACATTTAACATTTTAGAGCACTTTAACAAATAGTATTTCATTTGATATTTTTGTAGCTTAATGTTTTTCTTCTTATGTAATACTTGTCAGCTGGTCAGAGGGAAATGTTTAATTTTAAATACATCTACAGTACTATTGCCCTTCATTTATGGCTTCCTAAATGATCTTTTTTCCCCAACAAAATTACTCTATTTCTGCTTTTAGGTTAAAAAGATAAAATCAGGGTTCATCATAAGTAGCAGGCAAAGTTGTCAGTAGGCCTGAATAAAGGAATAATTATTCAAAATATTGTAACCAACTTGACAACATTCACATTCAGGGAATAATAGCTGCCAGTTCTTAGCTCTCTACTGAGGTTTGGTGTCTGTCATAGGTGCTTCATAAACTAATAATCTCTAAAGTTTGAAAAGCCTTAAAGGTATGTACTATTATTCCCATTTTAAACAAAGAAAACAAGAGTAGTGAAATGATAAATCAGTCGTCTAGACCTGGGTTTGTGACATTTGAAAGATAGTGGGCTTTGCATTATGCCATGATTATGAAATATCTACTCACTAAATGGAATGTTATGTAGCTATTAAAGCTTATCATAAAATTATGTAAGATTATATTAAAATGCATATGAGGCAGTAAATAAAAATGTAGGTCACAATAAAATCCATATATTTAAAGATTTTTTATTTATTTATCTTTAGAGGGAAAGAGAAAGAGAGAGGGAGAGAACTATCAATGTATGGTTGCCTCTCATGCATCCCCTGCTGGGAACTGGCCTGCAACCCAGGCATGTGCCCTGACTGGGAATCGAACCGTGATCTTTTGGTTTGCAGGCCTGCACTCAACCCATTGAGCTACACCAGCCAGGGTTAAAATGCATATATTTAAAAAGACTGGGAAACACATGTAAGATGAAAGTAGTTTTTGAATTTTTTTATCAATATACTTTCTAAGCTTTCTTTTTTAATATATCTTATTGATTATGCTATTAAAGTTGTCCCATTTTCCCCCCCATTACTCCCTCCACCCCAGCACCCCCCTCCCACCCTCATTCCTCCCCCTTAGTTCATGTCCATTGGTTATACATATAAGTTCTTTGGTTTCTTTGTTTCCTATACTATTCTTAACCTCCCCCTGTCTGTTTTGTACCCACCAATTATGCTTCTTACTCCCTGTACTGTTTTCCCCATTTTCCCCCCGCCACCTCCCCACTGATAATCCTCCATGTGATCTCCAGTTGTGTGATTCTGCTCTTCTTCTAGTTGTTTGCTTAGTTTTTTTAAATTTCAGTTGTTGATAGTTGTGAGTTTGTTGTCATTTTACCGTTCATTGATCATCTTCTTTTTCTTATAAACGTCCTTTTAACATTTCATATAATAAGGGTGTGGTGATGATGAACTCCTTTAACTGGAAAGGACTTTATTTGCCCTTCTATTCTTAATGATAGCTTTGCTGGATATAGTAATCTTGAATGTAGGTCCTTGCCTTTCATCACTTCGAATACTTCTTTCCAGCTCCTTCTTGCCTGCAAGGTTGCTTTTGAGGAATCGACTGAGAGTCTTATGGGAACTCCTTTGCAGGTAACTGTCTCCTTTTCTCTTCCTGCTTTTAAGATGTTCTCCTTATCTTTAATCTTGACTAATGTAATTATGATATACCTTGGTGTGTTCCTCCTTGGGTCCAACTTCTTTGGGACTCTGAGCTTCCTGTACTTCCTGGAAGTCTATTTCCTTTACTGGATTAGGGAAGTTCTTCTTTATTATTTTGTCAAATAAGTGTTCAATTCCTTGCTGTTCCTCTGCTCCTTCTTGCAACACTATGATTTGGATGTTGGAACATTTTAAGTTGTTCCGGAGGTTAAGCTGCTCCTCATTTTTTTCAATTCTTGTTTCTTAATTGTATTCTGGCTAAATGTTTACTTTTTCCTTCTGCTCCTTCCCATCACTGTTGGTTCCCTATGCATTTTCCTTTATTTCACTTTGTATAGCCTTCACTTCTTCCTCTATTTTCTAACCATACTCAACCATTTCTGTGAGCATCCTTATTACCAGTGTTTTGAACTCTGCATCTGATAAGTTGGCTATCTTTTCATCACTTAGTTGTATTTTTTTCTGGAGCTTTGATCTGCTCTTTTATTTGGGAAATATTTTTTTTGTCTCAGTGATGATACATAATAAGGGGTAGAGCCTTAGGTATTTGCCAGAGTGGGGCAATCCAAGTGGCTGTGTTGTGGTGCTGTATGTGGCAGAGGGGTCTGAGAGGGAACAGTGCCACTTTGTGAACTCTTGGTGGGCTTTCAGTCATCGCCTTCACTATCCACAAACAAAGTGGGCCATTCTGATGCTGATTCTTCAGTGGGTGGGTTTGTGTGCATTCTAGGACCCTGTGAGTCTCTCCTGTGAAGCTGGGAGTTTCTGCTGCTTCCACCTCGACCCCCACAGGTGTTTTCAGTCAGAGACTTTGAGCCTTTATTTCCCTGCTCTGTAGCCCGAGGTTGTGTGGTCTGTCTTGCTCCCCAGTTGTTCCTCCTGGTTTATCTGCACACAAATGCGGGACCACTCACTTCACCAGCCACTGCCCACCCCTGTACTCCGGCCACTGCCTTGCTGTGCCCTGGTCCTTCCCCTGCCACCTTGCTGTGAGTCTTCTCTGCCTCAGTCCTTGCTGAGTCCTCGCTGCCTATTTCTGTTCCTCCTACTGGTCTGGATGAATGTTTCTTCTTTAACTCTTTGATTGCCAGACTTCCATACAGTTCAATTTTCTGGTTGTTGTTTGTTTTTGACTTTGTCATTGTCCTTCTTTTGGTTGTGCAAGGAGGCCATCTATCTATGCCTTCATCTTGGCCAGAAGCCCTAAACGTTAAAAAATACCATTATAATTATATTGCTCATAAATGCTAATATTTAAATAGTAAGTGAATCAAATTGTTCAGTAACCAGTGAGTATGTAAAGAATATTAGTTATCATTTGTTTCACCTGTGTGTCTCTACCAATATAAGTTTCCACTTATTGCACTAAGTCTTACAATTTGTTTATAGATCATTAGTGATTTCCACACAAGTGTGGCCTCCAAGATCCAACATAGTGATTGGTCCATAGTATTCAAAAGATAAACCCCAGATTGTTGAATAAACCAGGGTCTTTCTTAAAGCTCATGAATAATAAAGAGTTTGTGAAATAAGCATAGAATTAATTAGTATAAGTGCTCATGAATTTCTTACATGATATATATCAATATGGATTTAGACTTTTAAAGAAGTAAAACTGTATATTTTTGTTGTATATGTTCTCAAATCTGTTGTCATTTAGTACCCTCTCTTTATATCACTTGATCAAATTAGGGTACTCCTGGGTATGAATAATGTGTCTATTGTAAACCCAGGATGGGCTTAAAGTGAATCTTTTATTAGTAGCTTACTTCAAAATATTTTAAGTTAAAGTTTACAAATTGACTAAGGATGGGAAACCTTAATTTCCTACTTAAAGTAAAAACAACCTATAATAATTTCTCCTTTTGTATTCTTCAGAAACCTAACATATGACCCTCTTCAAGTATGGTACAGTTTGAACTATAGTCAATAGTTCACATTTTTTAAATCAAATGCTAATATACCTGTTCTTAGCTAATCTGAGTCATTTGCTAGTTTGAAGAAAAAAAAGCAGAAAGCTGTTGTACACTTTCGTTTAAACCTTAGTTTCTTCTTACTTGTAAAATCTATAAAAAGCCAAAATTTGCTTTAAAGTCGTGTGCATGCAGTCTCAAAGAGAAGCCTACTGTTCTGCTTGCATAAAGACTTATGCGAGAGAATTTATGTATAGAATGGCCAATACTGTTTTTCTTTGGAATAGTATAGTCTCCCAGTCCTTGGATTTTCAGATTTTAGTTGTAGTAATTTTCCATTATTTTTTTTAATTTAACTAGCATGTATTGAATTGTTCCTATGTCCAATATAACTATGATAATGTATGTAAAACCCTGTAAGAAGTACAAAGTCCTATACAAATGAAAAGTGTTGTTATTAATATCAACATTGTGTCCCTGAATAATTTCTAATTTCTCCATGAGAATAGAGTGTTACCTTGAATCCATATTCTTTGTCATGCATTTGAACTTTAGTAAGTCCTTAGATTAAAGCTTTTCTTCCTTTCGTGGCTCTTTATGTTGTTGTTACTACTTGGTCAACAAAGCAAGATTTCGCTTAAATTCATAATTTAACAATGAAAATGACTGAGTTGGCAACTAAAAGAATATGAGCATTAGAGTCAGAACTCCAGATTTTAAATCACAGATGCGCCATTTAATAGTTATTTGAACTTGGAGAGCTATTTAGTGTTCTGGAGCCTCGGCTCCCTATATATGGATTACAGCCCATGTCCTTATTTCCACTCTGAGATTGCTCTGAAGGTCCAGAGAGATAATATATGTAAAGCTAATGTGATCTTTATGATAAATGTGTATCAGTTATTATCATTATATGATAAATATGTGGATATCAACTCCATATAATGTGCACCCTTTTCCTCAGAGGTTCTGTCAATGCCATGAAACTGACAAACTCTTCCCTTTTGTGTCAGAGACAACAGTTTTGTCAGTTTCAAGGTGACAACTTTATACCATCAGAGCCTGACATCTATATGGCTCTGATGGCTTATATGATCTCACATTTAAGTGGAATCTAATAAACAAAACAAACAAGCAAGCAAAACACAATCAGAGACATTGGAATTAAGAACAATCTGACGGTAACCAGAGGGGAGATGGGAGAGGATAATGGTGGGGGGAAGGAGGGAAGGGTTTTCAGGAACAACTATAAAGGACACAAGGTCAAAACCAAGGTGGGTGGAAGGTGGGGATGACTGGGGTGGGGGAGGGGTGGGGGGTAAATGCAGACAACTGTACTTAAACAACAATAAAATAATTTAAAAAATAAAATAAAATAATTCAAATAACATTTATTTGTGCTTTCACATTCATCAAACAGTACCACTCCTTAGCCCTTAGCCCCTGATCTAAACTATATTCAGCCAGCCACCGTTTTATTTTTTAACTCACTGATCATGTGAGTGATTTTTCTTTATTGCTCTTTTCAATCTGGAAAGTACTTTTTAAGAACTCTTCAGTGAAGTCGAAATAACTGACTTCTGCAGCACTAATACCTCCTTGCTGAATATTGATATCATAGTTTTGATTTAATCATAAAATGTACCATATGTTTGGCATCTTTAGCAAAATCAGTTTTTAAAAATTAAAGTAATGGCATTGTACTTGGAATAGAACATCAACTGGGAACAGCAGTTGAGATTTCCTATCTACCATTTGCTTTCAGAGTGTTCAAAGGCCACAGGATTGGCCTTTGGATCAGGAGATTGTTGGTCAGCTGGCCATCTAACTGAGTTAACAAATTAATGATTTCCAAAGCTCTCTGAAGCAAACAGGAATATGCAGC
The DNA here is from genome assembly GCA_004027735.1 of Carollia perspicillata. NCBI lineage: Eukaryota > Metazoa > Chordata > Mammalia > Chiroptera > Phyllostomidae > Carollia > Carollia perspicillata. Next base: position 46,362 of record PVKM010002006.1, on the reverse strand, counting down.
AAGCTTGTGTCAACATTTTAAGATTTCCTGACCCAATTACTAAATATCTTAAAAACCTGGACAACTCTGGTCCTACAGTATATAATTGGAAATGAACACCTAAGCACAAATTAAATATTTCAAAGAAAGATATATAGTAAAACATGTAATATATTTATGTTTCACATTTTAAAGTAATATTCATTGTATCACAGATTTTAAAAATTGTTAAACTTTAATAACACTCAATATCTATTGTTTTCATCCACTACCCAATACAGTATTGGATAAATACATTTCAAAAACTCTCTTTAAAAAGATTGTGTACAATAAAACCTCAATGTAAAATTCAGTGTTTAAACTTCCCCACAACCCTCTCCACTAGTAACCTAATCTCTATTAAAGGTGAAGTTGAGATATTTTTGTGATAATATGGATGAATGATTAATTTTTAGATTTGTTTGACACTGAACAAAATGTACTTTTTTAAATTTTAGAAAGGGTTAAAGGTGTTTAATACACAAAGAAACATAAATATAAAACCTTTTGGCCAGCCAAGATGGAGGTGTAGGTAGAAATCATTCACTTCCTCGCACAACCACAAGGAGCATAACAACCAATCTAAAATCAATAAACAAACAGAATTACCAGAAAATCAAACTGCACAGAACTCCAACAACCAAGGAATTAAAGAAAAAATCAAACAGAACAACCAGACCAGTAAGAACCTGCGGCAAAGCTGTGGACCGCTGGGGCAGGGATGGCCGAGAAACCAAGGTGAGGCTGCAGATGAAACTGAGACTCAGAGCTCACTGTGGACTATGGCAGGTGCCAAGGTGGGAGATACTTCCAGTGTCACATGAGATTTCATTGGAAAGTGGACTAGAGAGGAGCGGGGAAGCCGCACTGTTCCCTCTCTGCCCTCCCCCTACAGGCAGCACTGCAAGGAGGGTTTGCCCTGCCTGGGTGCATACCTAAGGCCCCACCCCCTTACAACTTAACAGGGGCCCTGAACAAAGAAATAGAGCCAAATGAAAGAACAGAGCAAAACTTCAGAAAGAGCTAAGTGATGAGGATTGGCCAACCTATCTGATGGGGAATTTAAAGCCCTGGTAATCAAAATGCTCACAGAACTGATTGAGCTTGGTCAAAAAATGAAAAAACAAACGAAGGCTACCCAAAATGAAATAAAGCAAAATATTCAAGGAACCAACAGTGACAGGATGGAAACCAGGACTCAAAGCAACAATTTGGAACAAAAGGGAAAAATAAACATCCAACCAGAACAGATGAAAAAACAAGAATTAAAAAAAGCGAAGAGAGACTTAGGAATCTCTGACACAACTTGAAATGTTCCAATATCTGAATTATAAGAGTGCCAGAAGGAAAAGAACATCAGCAAGAAATTGAAAACATATTTGAACAAATAATGAAGGAAAACTTCCCCAATCTGGTGAAGGAAATAGTCTTCTAGGAAGTCCAGGAAGCCCAGAGAGTCCCAAAGAAGTTGGATCTAAGGAGGAACTCACCAAGTTACCCAAAATTAAAGATCAAAAATCCTAAAAGCAGCATGAGGAAAGGCGACAGTTACCTACAAAGGAGTTCCCAAGAGATTACCAGCTGATTTCTCAAAACAAACCTTGAAGGCAAAAAGGGGCTGGAAAGAAGTATTTGAAGCCATGAAAGGCAAGGACCTACATCTAAGATTACTCTATCCAGCAAAGCTTTCATTGAGAATGGAAGGACAGATAAAGTGTTTCCAAGATAAGGTCAAGTGAACAGAGTTCATTATCACCAAGCCACTATTATATGGAAGTTTAAAAGGAAACTACCTAAGAAAAATAAGATAGAAAATATGAACAATAAAATGACAACAAATTCACAAATGTCAATAAATGAACCTAAAGGAAAAGAAAAGCGAGGTAAACAAAAACTAAGCAAACAACTAGAACAGGAACAGAATCAGAGAAATGGACATCATATGGAGGAATTTCAGTGGGAAGGGGAAAGGGAGGAATGGTACAGGAAAGAAGAAGCAGAATTAGTAGGCATAAAATAGATGGGGAGATAGAAAAAAATGGTATAGAAAACAGAGGACTCAAAGAACTTACATGTACAACCTATGGACATGAACTAAGGGGGAGGGGAATACTGGAGGGTTGGGGGATGCCGGTCAGAGGGGGTAAAGGAGGACAATTGGAAAAAACTATAATAGCATAATCAATAAGAAATACTTAAAAAGGATCTTTTGGCTATGCAGTATATATTTTAGGAGATTGTCATAAAAACAAAGGGCAGATAATTCTAGTTTCTAATGCTGAAAGATAGGTCAGTAACTATGGATGGTTTCTGCTAAGTTGATTACACATTAATTTTAACAGGAAGCAGAAATAACCTTTAAATCATACAACAAAGTGTTGCAAACTGTTATTCCAAACTTGTTGATCATCAAGAAATGGTAGAAGCATGATAGAAACATACAGAAAGAGTTATGCATTATCATATTCTTGGTTACTCAGGGCAAGAAAGAGTACTTTATTAAAACAGTGTGACTAATCATAACATAAAAAGATAATTCATTAAAATACCTATACATTTGTATTTCAGTAGCACAGGATATATATCTCATTTTACTTCAGAGATTCATTTCTGTCACCCGTTTCCTTCTTTATCTTTCTCACAACTGAACACTCCCCCTCACACACAGACACAAGCAAACTCTCCTACAAAATTCTGCACAATAAAGAATAACTAAATAACTCATGTGCTGATTTCAAGAGTTTCAGTATGTTCCCCTATCCAGCATTTTCATGTGAACCAAAAGTTTCTGGCCAATCTTGATATTACCTAAACCACATCAATGACATTGGTATTTTAGTGTTTGGACACACATTGATACACAAGTGACAAGTTCTGTTTGAGAGTAGAACAAATCAAGGTCTCAGGTGTATCATAGTAAAAAAGACAGAAGAAAACAGCAGAAATGAAATATTGTTTGGAGCACACCACTAGCACATTCCAATATTTATAATTTATAGACTGCTCTCATATATGTGGTCTTACTTGATCTCTGGAGCTATTTTATGCCATTACAATACTGCTACTTCTAACCCTCTAGCCTAATAAACTTGTTCCCTAATGAGTGTCTGAACCAAGGTTTGAGTGCATGTTCTTTTGAGCATGTGACTGTCCAGCAACCTCCTCTCTCTATCACAACTTTACAGTAAACAGAATGAAGTGACCCAGAAACAGAATGAATATTTTGCTGATTTGCCCATTTGTAGATAGGCAGTGTTTCCACATATAGGTCTTTAAAATGTTAAAAACCTTTATTAAAGTAACTTATATTTGGCCTCTTTGCCTAACCCTGTATATTTCTTATCTCAAGTTTTGCATAATTTGTTCTATATCAATGATTTAATATGATCAGTTCTACAAAATACTGTCCCTTTTCCATCTTTAAAATGACAATACAGTGCAGTGCTGGAGAGATTTGGCCTTTGTGTCTGAGATTATTTTGTCATTCTCCAGTTAAATAATTTGTTCACATTTCCTTTCTTGTTTCATGCAAATTCCTAACACAGACACACACACACACAGATCAATCTACTTTTTTTGTTTGCTAGTCATTGAAAAATGTTTGCTAATATTAAAGCCTTAGAAAGGAAAGTGATTGTTTGTATTCCCTCTGTCTCATTTTTATGCTACCACATGCCCATTCACTTGTTCATTGCCCAGTTATATATTAAGTTCCTACTGTATTCCAAGAGCCAAGCTTTCAGGAATTATGTTAACGCAGTTGTCTGTCATGAGGATCCCTTCAAATAGTGGGGGAAACAGTAAATATATAAAAAATTACAGAATAAATTCTATAATTGATCTAGTAAGAGAAATGAGAGCTGCCTGGGTATATAATAATTTAGTATTTGTTCAATTTAAAACATTTTTTATTTATATAATATTTTACCTTTTAAAATATTTTTGTTATTTATCCTTTAGCGTAGATGAAAACTTTAGAGGCATAATGGACTTTGTCTTAGATGTTCTTTTAATCAATATGACTAAATGCATAAATATATTCAAAAACAAAATTTTCCCCTTAGTAGGAAGATTATTGAGAGATAACCACTGAATGGTAATTTCCTTTTCCATTTATATTTATGGTTATACTGGTACCTCAGTAAGGTTTTATTGAAGCAATAAGGTCACTCGCTAAAACAGATGATGAATCTGATACCAGTGTTAATTATGCTTTACTTCATGGATCTAGACATGCAGAATCTGAGTCATAATCAAGATGTTAATTATTTTATAATGATTAGAAAGCCTTAATGTAGGGGCTCCTTTTATATATTAATTAAAAGTTCACAATGGGATCAGCAATTCAGATAAGCAATAAAATGTGGTTGGAATGCTTATTTTACTATGAACTTTAAGAGTTTTCTTGGTAGAAATACCTTGAAAAGTTCAAAATATTTAGCATTGTCACATTTTAATGTCTTTTTTATTTACTTCTGTAAAGACTTTGATAACTTGCTATAATTTGAATTTGACCAACACAAAACCTTACATCTTCTCAAAATATATTCTATTGACTTTCATGACATCATATTCTCCCTCCACCTCCCATTTCATGTCTCTACCTCTGAGATCTGTCCTTCTCACTCTCCTTTACTGACTCTTCTTTTTCTCTACAGTCCTTAAGACAGGAGTGTCAAACTCATTTTCACCAGGGCCACATCAGCCTCCCGGTTGCCTTCAAAGGGCCAAATGTAATTTTAGGCCTGTACAAATGTAACTGCTCCTTAAAGGGGCAAGGAGCTCGGCGCTGCCGCCAGGTAGAAACAAGGTGCTGGGCCAGATAAAACAAGGTGGAGGCCCAGATTCAGCCCGTGGGCCTTGTGTTTGCCACCTGTGCCTTAAGAGTTGAGGGTTCTGGGCTTCATTCTGGGTCTCTCTTCTCGTTCTCTACCTTAGTCAGGCTTCTGCATCATATATTTGTTTGAGTTCCGTGCTGTGGCTCTGACTATCTTTTTAGGTAATCTCAGTTCCATGGATTGACATTTCATGCTCATGACTCCTGAATTCCAAATTTCAGCCATAACCTCCCCCTGATATCCAGAATTATATAGTCAACTTCATACAGTAAGTCTTCACTTAACATTATCAGTAGCTTCTTGGAAACTGTGACTTTAAGCAAAATGACATATAATTAAACCAGTTTTACCAGAGGCTAATTGATAGAAATAGGAGTTAAGATCCTAAGACATATTTCTAAGTCACTGAAACATCATCAGACATCTAAATAGTCAAAATGCTTCTAATATTTAAACATTGGAATAAACATGAGTGACATAGTCATTGGAGAAAGATGAATTATAAGAATTATAATGAATTCTTGTTATTCATCGGAAAAACAAGAATTATAGTTACTTTCTAACTTACTGACCCCCATTCAGGGTTGAGGTGGCCGCAGCCTGTCCTGGGACCTCACGGTACAAGGTGGGGACCCAGGCAAGATAGGATGCTCTTCCATCCCAGGGTCACTCACACCCACACCCACACTGACTCAGCCTGGGACAAAGAAGACCTGCCATTCACCCCATGTGCACATTTTTGGGGTGTGGCAGGAAACCAGAGTCCCAGCAGAAAACTCGTGCAGACGTGGGGAGAATGTGAAAACACCACACAGACAATGACCCTGGCTGGGATTTGATTTTTTTTCCTCATCTATGTTATAGTGAAATGACTCTGAACCAAACAACATTATCAGAAGGCCTGCTGTATTTCCATTGCCACCCATAATAGGAAACTCTGTTTGTATTAACAGAATTCTTTATTTCTTCCCCAAACTCCTCTTCTGTATCCCAGCCCCCTCCCTCATGTTCTCACTGCGTACTTCGCCATCTCTCACTGAGCTCCACTGGCCTTGATTCTGCTTCTTAAAAATGCCAATGTACTTTCTGCCCTAGAACCTTCAATTCTTCTGCATGCAATGCCCTGTCATAAGAAGTAAAATGGCCTATATTTCTTAACAATTAATTCTGTTGCATTACTCTATCAAAATTTTTAGATTTTGAAAAGTATATTTTTATTCAATTCCTTCCTTCCCTGATTTCTCTGATTTTCATTACATCATTAAACCCTCATATCCTCTGGGCATAACACAATTTAACATATCACAGAATTAATAAATATCCACCAAACTGCAGAGTTTAGTCAAATTCTCCTTTTTCCACCTGATCTTTTCAGAAGATACCTCTGAGGGCTAAAGAACATGCTGTCCATGTGAGGGTGAGCTACTGCTATATCTAGCATTATCATCATCTAAAGTTATCTAAATATTTGAAATATTCTCTGGTAATAACTCTTGCCTCCTCCTGAGACTGTGAATAGAATTATTTCCAGATGGTCCTGAAGTTTCAGCATATTGCTACAGTTAACAAAAAGCTTTTGTAAATGTTATGTTAACCACAAAGGGGCACGTGCTACCATTAATTTGTTACGAGTTCCTGTTGTTAATGGTAGAATTTGCCTGTACATGCATTTTTCTCCTTAAATGAAATATAATAATTAGAGTAATGGTTGCAAAGAATCAGAGATACCAAAGAACTAGTATTAAGATACTTAAAAGCATGTTAGATATGTTTTTAACAAAAACTAACTTCAGAAGCTATGAAAGTATTACACTGTTTGATCTTGAGAAAATTTTCTTTAAAAATCTGCTAAAACAAAACCAGAGAAACCTGGATTATTATTGTAAAGAAGTGTATAAAATATAATTTATCTATGTTCTTTTTCTTGCATTTATATCTAGTAAATTAATTCAAAATACTCTTTGAAACATGGCATTTGTTTTAATTTTTTACTGTGAATAAAAGTAATATTATGAGTAAGAGTGGTAGTATACTGCATTCAGTAATACACTGTTTTTCATAATTCTATATTTATATTCATAGAAATCAGAGTAAAAAGATGCTTGACATCAATATTTCTGCTGTAAACCTAATGGTTATTTCTAGAACATTTTCAGGAGAGGGTTTAAAAAGTCATTTGGGCTCACTGCAGTTTGACTGGAAGAAACTACAGATTGCTTTCCTGATGGGATGAGTACACTAACCACAAAAAGAAGGAGAAAGATTGTCGCCCTTGTTAGTCTTAATACAAAACATCTGAAAAGCGTTGAAGAAAACAGGATGGGATTTATGAAATTTTTCTTCAGCCTACTTGTGAACAGTTAACCTAAATGAAAAAGACAAACCTAAAATTATAATGCCATAGCCCAGGAGGAAGGAGTTAACCAATAACGCATTCAAGGTCATAAAGTATATTTCCTATTTCTTTATAAGAACCTAGGGCTATAGTTTCTCTTGCTGCTTGCCAACTTGTGTATGGTTACCAGGGAAACTTCCTGTTCTAAATTATACTGCATGGAACTTACATGTATTCTCCTAATTTAGACCCCAAATTTAGATTCCATTTAAAATAACTAGGATGTGGTAGGAGGCAGTTCTCTAATATATCACTTTACATTTGTAGTTTCTTTCTGAAAATGAAAAACTTTTCATTCCATGCCAAATTTTGGTGGCACATAAGTATTTATAACAGTGTAAGTCAGTACATAGCACATTTAACTATCTCATAAATCTAACCAGTCTGGTTTCTTTGTCTAAATAGAATAAATTAGGCAGAAAGCAATGTTTTACTTTGAGTGATTTTATGTTTGAATATTAAAAAGTGTACCACAGAGTTTAGTGTATATATAGCATTTTCTTTTTGTATCTCTTGTGGCAAAATATGTGCTGGAGATTTCTGGGCATATTTTCAAATGGGAATAAATATTTATAGTCTTAGAAATTATGCTACCTCAGTTCTTTAAAAAAAAGAACAACCTTGCATTCAGGTATTAGAGATGGCTATTCATTTGCTCCTTTATTTACTCAGCAAGCACATAGATTTCACTGTTAGGTAAAAAGCAGTGTGCCAAACACAAAAGATCCCCAATCAAGCCTTTTACTTACTTTCCAGGAGCTTAGAGGGAGAGACAGCAATAAGTCAGTCGTTATAGCACATTGCGATCAATTCTATAAAAGAGAAATGCTCTGGGGTCAAGGTCATGGCTTCGAGAGCATCCAAATCAAAAGGTGGGACCCAGGACCATTGGGATCCTTTCAGGTTCTTGAAGAAGAAATATATTAAGGACTTTCTAAGCCAAGGAGTAAGTCAGATGACCAGGTTTGCATTTGAGAGTGAGGACTCCAAAAGCAATGTGGAGGCTGGTGCTGATGAGTCCAGGCAGAAGACAAGTATACCAAATGCTTGGGAGACCACTGTGTTATTCAAGGATAAGATAATGAGAGACTGAATGAAGGCAGTGGCAGCAGGAATGTCAAGAAGAGATGCCAAAGACTGATCACAAGGGAATGATTTGTAGTCAAAGAATGTAGAGAAGGAGGGGACTATGGGTGGTAAATGTCTATAACTCATAGGTTAGGAACTAAGCATCTCGAAAATGATGCTTACTTAAGGTCAAAAACAAAGGGGATGCTGTCAGTGATGAGTATGCAGTATATTCAACAACATTTTGTACACTAAGGTTAAAATAATAAAAACCTCTTTAATGGTTATAAATTCTAAAATTATACATTTATATTATTTTATGTATATTTGATATTTTGAATTTGAACAAATCAGAAACTAAAACGATAAACCGGATCATGTTTTTTAAGGTCAAACCTGATTAAATCAGATAAAAATATTTCAGCAAAAGGTTACCCCTTAAGTAACTTGATAGTTTAAAAAAATATTTTTTAGCATTTATTTTCAATATAAATGTAGGAAATTATTACTTAATGTCACCTAATGTTTTCTTAACTATCACAGTATTCTGAATAGAAAAGATTTTGGAAGATTGTATGATTAAAGTCATGGTTGAACCTGTGGTGATTCTGTCACTGGTACTACTCATGAAAGTGACCATCTGAGCAGAGCAGAAATGTAGTTCACAGAAGCCTACCTGACAGTCTCGACTCTTTTAAAACCATAGCTAAAATGTAAATGTCAAAATATAAGTTGGAGAAAATGACAAGCTTTGATCAAAACATTTCCCCCTTTGCCTTTATCAATGATAACTAAAAATCAAGATATATTGTATGTCTGGCCTGTTTTAATTTAGGGCCACATTATAATCATTCAGTTTCCAAGTACTTATGGTGTGAAATGCATAGAGAAAATATAAAAAATTACACTGATTCATGAGGAGGGAGATTATATTACATAATATTATAACACTGTTAACTTTACTTTGGGACAACATGAAGGTTCTTATTCCTCATGTTTTTAAAACCACTGTAAAGTAGAAAATGGAGGCCTGCAGGCATTGGTCTTAGCAAGGTCAGTTTCCTTATTTGGTCATGATGCTCTGACTAGTACAGGTTCTCACACATCACTGTTTCCTTACCTTACCATATGTCTGCTAAATAATAGCTTATGGTATTTAACTTCAGGAACCTCTTTAACTTTAGGCAGAATTTTAAGGACAACTCATTCATATCACTATAATAGTAGACATTGTCATACTCTGTCTTGGGCTAAGCTATCTTCCCAATGCAATTTAATGCAGTGTTTTTTAAATTTATTTATACAGGATGGGGCAAAAGTAGATTTATAGTTGTTCACATGGAAAACAGTGCAATAATAAATAATAATACAAGAATAAACAATAGGGTTGGCATACTCACAACTGTAAACCTACTTTCACTCTACCCTGCATGCCTTTTGATTGAAAAACTGTTGCCAGAGTATATAATTCATGGCATAAGATATTTCATTAAATGGAAATTTACATTTTTTAAAAAATGATTATACTAAAGAAAGGAAGGCACAATATAAATGTCAAGTATTCCCCACAGTGTGTGTTTGAGACCACTTACAGTAAGTATTATATCAGCTCAAAGGGATTCTATGTGCTTGCTTGGACAGGCTGTATTTGTCACTTGTCAAACATTTTTCAACCAAGGACAAAGATCTGGAAAGTATTTTCAGGTTTATAAATAACTTCTTCTAAAGATAGGAAGCATTTGTCAAATGGTTTGGTTTCACCTTTAAAATGTATCTGGAATCTCACCTCCACTCCTCCTTTCCCCTTGTTCCAATGTACTGTCATCTCTCCTGGGAAGTTATCATCATAGCCTCCCGACCAGTCGAGTTCATCAGAATAGACTAGGCTTTTCCAACAATAACTTTCAAGTCTCCAAACCCCAGTGGTTTAACACCCCCCAAAGTCATAGATCTCTTCACAAATCTCTACTTTTATTTTGGCAACATTGAGGGGCTTCGGGCTACTTCTTACAGTCATGCAGGGATCCAGGTGAACAGCAGTTGTGCTATTCGCAATGTCACTGGTTGAAGCAATAAGGAAGGAGAGAATCTAGAAAATCCTGAATCCTCAGCATACAAGTGACACACCCCATTCCTGCTCACATTTCATTGTCCATCACCTGGCTGTGGCCCCACCTACCTGCAGAAGGGCTAGAAAATGTATCCTTTCCTATGCCCATGGAGAAAAAGAGAACTGAAAACTTCTGAGCACTCATGTCTCTCACCCTAGTAGCAAAGACTCAAAACTTTGCGTACTACAAGGCAGTCTCAACAGAGCATCAAAAAGGACCATTTTTGTGTGTCAGGTTATATCACACCTCTACTCAAAATCACCAAATGTCTGCCTATTTTACCCAAAGGGAAAACCAATGTCCTTACTGTGACCCACAAAGCTGAACATAGTCCCAGCCACATGGCTCACTCCCTCACTTCCTTTAGGTTTTCTTATTACAGACTCTTCTTCATTGCCCTGTTTTATTTTTCTCCCTAACACTTACACTCTTTATTATATTGATAAATATGCTTGGTTACTGGTTTTGCCTATCTATTGTCTCTTCCTACTGAACTATAAGCTACAAAAGGCAAGGACTCTGTTTATTTAGTTCATCCTTTTAACCCCAATGCCTACAATGATGACTGACCTGTCAGAATATGAATGAATGGATGAACAAATGAATGGATGGATGAAAGAATGAATGAATCGATGGATGGATGAATGGATGGATGGATGGATGAATGAATGAATGAATGAATGAATGAATGAATGAATGAGATGTCTTAAGAACTGTGTTGAGAATTGTATTTCCTCTGTATGGTTAACATGTTTGCTATACACTATTCTTCAAGAACCATGTTTTCTTTTATTGTTTTTCTTCTTTTCTTTTTTTCCCCTGTTTCTGAAAGTATCACTAAAATTATTCACACAAGGACTTCCTCTATGCTTAAAGGGATCCAGATAGAAAACAGTAAAAATGAGGTATCACAGCCAAACCTGGGGTACATTTGTTATATTGAGAGACTGTGCCAAGGACAATGAACCTGCAGCTCAGCAGAGGCCTGATTTGGGGTGATTGTTTAAGGTGGCTTCTGAGCCAAATTGAATTAATAAGAGAATATATAACCACAAATGGAACAGTTTCTCAGCTTTATTTTATTCATTCTTAGAATGAGACTGATTGTTGAAGTGAGAAAAGCTCATCAGGTTGCTTTTTTATACTAAAGTCATATTCTACTAACTTGAAATTATAATTATGTTTAACATTTCTAATGGACAGTTGCCTTACTAACAGCAACCAGAGACAAATACACATTCTGATATATCTGCACAATTGTATTGGTAGATTTAATGAGTCAGTATTTTTAAAATTAAGAGAGAGAGTTGAGGATAATGTGAAAAGTGCTGATTTGACTTTAGTATTTGCAAAATGATTAAAGTGATTACCCTTTTTAGTTCACCTGACAGGCGATGAACAGTCAAAACAGGGAAGGCAGAAGGGAGTCTGGGGGAATTATTTGATAGTGTGAGGCTGATGATTTATTATGCCTGAATGGAACTGGAGCTCTTTGCCAGTGGACAGTCTAATAACCCAGAACCATAACCCAGGCATTTGCTGTCAGCAGGAGGTCTTGAAAACAGCATAGTGATGGGCTGGTGCTGATAAAGGGCTGGCTTGTGGCAACTGCTGAAACTCCTTGCTGCTGTTCCAGTGAATTCCATTAAGGTCATCTTAACATCCCTCCTTCCTTTTTTTCATCTGAGGCGAAACAAGCAGTCTGTGTGCAATGGCAGAGAAAGACAGGAGGTGGTCTTTGAGCAATTTCTCAGCCAGTTTCCATCACATATACCTGCAAGTGGTAGCATTTATTGCTTGTGTCTGAGGACATGGCAACTAGTATTTTTAGGCAATTTTTTCCTGAAGTAGTACTAAACTGAAGTACTAATCTGAAGTACTAAACTGAAGCCCCACTGTATGTCAGAGTTCTTTAGAGAAAGCTAATACACACACACACACACACACTATACTATATACTATAAGGAATTGGCTCATGTGATTATGGAGGCTAAGAAGTCCCACAAGCAAACTGGAGATCCAAGAATGCTGATAGTCAAGTTCCATTCTGACTCTGAATGCTTGAGAGTTAATGGTATAAGTTTCAGTCCAAGTCTGAGTGTAGAGGCAGAAAAAGGCTGATGTCCCAGCTTGGAGACAGGCAGAGAGAATGAATTCTCCCTTACTCAGTCTTTTTGTTCTGTTCAGGCCTTCAAAGGGTTGGATCAATCTCCCCCACACTGGGGTGGGCAATCTGCTTTACTCAGCCTACTGATTTAAATGTTAATCTCATCCAGAAACAACGTCACATAGGCATCCAAAATTATGTTTAACCAAATATTCGGGTACTCATTGGTCCAATCAAGTTGACACGTAACATTAAATATCACACCCATGAAAAATAATTTATATTTATTTCATGAGGGAGGAAGGTTCATGCATGAAAAACACATTCACACTCTTGGGTCTCTAATAAACTAAGCTACCCCTTATGGACGTGAGGACTGTTATCTGTGTTAAGGACTTCATTTGGCATTTTAGACCTCCCATTGGGTATTGCAGTTGTGAAGTTCTGAACCTCCATATTGTTTTAAACATACAAAGTGGGGCGAAAGTAGGTTTACAGTTTTGAATACATGAAACACAGTTTATTCTTGTATTATTATCTAATAATTATCATATTCTTTTTCATATGAACTACTGTAAACCTACTTTTTGCCCCACCTTATACATTTACGTAACTGAGGGAGGAAAATATTGTCCACTCTGCCGGTCTCTACCCTCTGCTATAGTTTAATCCAACAATATCACAGTCCTAGATGCACATTAGTATCATCTAAGGGAGGTTTTTAAAATACTCATCTTTGGGCTGCTATCCAGAATAATGGAATCTGGTTTCACTGGAGAGGGCTCAGCATCTTTGGTAATAGCCCCCTAAGTAATTCTAATCAGCACCCGGTATTGCAAACCCCTGGACCAGAGTTGATGCTACAGCCTTTTACCCTGAGTTGCCTTTTGCTTTTGAAGTGCCCAGTGCTGCCTGTATGTCTAGTCTAGTGGTCCTCCCTACCTCCTTAGATTCTAGTGTCTGGGCCCTGTCAAACAAATGTCCATTGCTGGGTCTCTCAGCTGCTCCTATCAGTATGTTTGTAAGTACCTCTAAGTTCCTCACTTCTACCACTGTTTCACAAAGTCTGTCAGTGGCTGACCCTTCCCTAATCACTCCCCAGAACCTGATGGTTGGACAACTCAGGGAACCTCTAAATTTATCACTTCTGAGTTCGGACTGTTTGTATTCCATTCTCTTTTCAAGGATGATTAAAACTCTGCTGTTGCATGACAGTTTTAGGAAGCAGAGAACAGTTTCTTTAAAGAGTTCGCTTCAACCCCATGGAGTTGCGTTAGAAAAACTAGCCCAGGGCATATCTTTATAAATCCTTAATTTCTTTGCCTTATGCCTTACAGGTCTTAGCACTCATTCATCTTGAGGGTGACTGACTTTTCCATATCTCAGAGAACTAAATATATCTTTTGTGTCTGGCATGATCTTTAATCACATACTCAGAGATTTATCCAGTGGTCTAAAATTCTATATCAGGAACAGTGATCACAAGAACAGTGATTGCAGTTTTTAACCAAAAATAGAGACATGACAAGAAAGAATGTACATATAAAGATAATGGCAGAGAATATTTAAAATCAAGAATGACCTGGAAAATCAAAATTTATATCAAAAGTCTTCATACAAATAGACATGAGAGTAAAGTAGTCTGTTAGGCCCTCCAAAGCTTCTATAACAAAATACTACAGACTGGTTGTTTATAAACAACAGAAATTTATTTTTCATAGCCTTGTACACTGGAAAGTCCAAGTTCAAGGCCCCATCATGATCAGATTAGGACCCTCTTTCTGGTTCATACCTGGCACCTTCTCATAGAGTAAGGATCTCTCTAGAGCTTTCTAAATAAGAGCATTGCTCCTATTCATGAGGATTCCTCGATCCTTATTACTTAAGCATCACTCAAAGGCCCCACCTATTAATATCATCACCTTGAACATTATGATTTCAACATATGAATTTGGGGGAGGGAACACAAATATTCGGACTGCAGCAAGCATATATGCAGACCACATATATGCATATATATGTTCCTTAGGGTAGTTGTTCAAATTTGATCATAGATTCTGGACATAATAGACCACTGTGACTACTACAGATAGAGTTAAATAAAATAAAAATTCACCTTTACCAATTTAAGCTACGTGAATTGCTTGTGGGGAAGCATACACATCAGCTTAATTTACAACATTGGTGTGGAATAGAAGCAACCACTGAAAACAGATGTTGAAGGGTCATCACTGTGAACACTGTCATCCTTGAAGATGACAGGACAGATGTACGGTGAATATGAAAAGGTGGAAGAATGTCAGTAGCTGATTATGGAAAGTAAATGTCAAGTAGTACAAATATTAAAAGAGGAGAGGTTGGTGAGTGATCTTGGGGAAAGAGATAGTGAGAAACCAGTATGACAATCTCTTTTGTCTGGTGAATCAGGACAGTGGATGACAGAGGCACTTAGAAGGTCCATCCTTCATTGGCAAGGATTATTAGAGAAAGGAAGAGATGCTATCCAGAATGAATGGGGTGGTGAAAAGAGCTTGGAAATCAAATGCCAAAATGTAGAGGAGGTTGCCAGAATAAAGGAGCATGGTGTAAAGGCTAAATAAAGGGTTAGGATTCAGTATTGGGTTTGAAAAGTAGTAGAACTGATCTAAAAAAATCTAGTAATAACCACAATAGTATCGACAATAATAATAATAGTTAAAATTTATTGAGCACTATGTGTCATGCACCATTCTTACTTTATTATCATATTTATTTGCATATCAACTTATAAACTAGGTACTGCTATTGGTCCCAAGGAGAGACTGCCAGATTTGGTCAGGGTCACATGACATGCAAACACTGAGCTGTGATTTCAACTCAGATCATCCAACTCCATGGCCTGTGCCCTCAAGTGTAATATGTGCTTGCCGCACCTATGTGTGTGCTCTTATGTATGAGAATGACTGAAGCCATTTGTGTCTAGATGGTAGCTCTTTTTCACAGAAGTCACGCTTGCTACAAAGATAATACTATTCTAATTTAAGCAAAGTTCACATGTAACACATATTTGATGAAAAAAAAAGGCAAGTATGTTGTCTACCAAGTGACCCTTACAGAGGTTGCTTGGGGGATGTGGACCAGGGCAAGAGCATGCAAAGGCATCTTAGTTCAGAAGCTGTGGAGCTCTGACCACTTGACACCTCTGTCTCATGTAGGAATACATCTGCCTGGCAGCACATGGCATCCTGTCCCCTGGGCAATGCTTAGCCTGACTCCGGAGCTTCAATTTCTGAGACCTTCCCTATCTGTCTTCAGTCTGCATGACTTTCGCCTGACACTGACATGTTCTTTTCTTGGTTATGTTAATATCATCATTGACATTTTTGGTGTGGAAATCAAGAGTCTCTTTAGAGTATCTTGTAGTTTTCTTTCCTGTAACCCATTCTGTATTGATTCATAGTTTAATTCTCACAATGCAATCTTATTTTCAAATCAGTAATCTGCCTATGTATACAACATAAAAGTGTAACAAAATCACTGCCCTAAGGGAGACTACGGGAGAGTACCTAGTTGATGTCACACCCAGTAGGCAAAATTGCTCTCCTACGTCTTAGAAAGAGGGCTCCCTTCGTCTTTACCCATGTATCTGATCCTTCCCCAAAATATATCAGCAGTCCAGCCTAATTATCCTAATGGTTAGCTTTAGACATCTTTTATTTAAGTTAAAATTCATAATCTACTTTCTTTACTGTCTCTCATAGTTGTATCTACTGTATGCACAAATGTACACACACACGGCCACAGACTGTCGTAATTCAGATCCTGATTATGTGGAAATGAATGAATTTTCTGTCAGATTACTTTTCCCCGTGCTAGGCTCTAGAGGCAAGCAGGCCTAGACAAGACAACCATGAGTGACCGTAACTAGTTATTTAACATCCACCAGCCTTGGTGTTCTTATTTTTGAACTAGAAATAAGAATAGTATGTACCTTAGAGAGTTAAGAACACTTAATGAAAAAAGTATAGGAAATTCTTATTGCTATAATATGCATCATTTAATATTACACAACTATAATCTTTATTAGTAGAAAATTAGAAGTAGTTGTATGCCTTCCTTCTCTTCAAAGCCATCCTGGTCTTGTTTTTTTGTTTCAGGGTTTTTTTTGGAACTCTGCCTGAACAGTATCAACCATGTATGTACAATATCACACTGACTTATTAATCTGATCTGAACAAACTGTTGTCCCAAAGCAGTATGTATTGGGGATTTATTTTCTGTCACCATACAGATATACACATACGTGAGTTTTAAGTTTCCAATTTAGTAACAAATAATCGCTTGCTTTTATTGGGCATTAATCTGTGTCATGAAACACAAGTTAATACATGTGAAGGAAAAGATAGATAAGCCGTTGCTGAATCTTCAGGACAAGTCACAGCTCAAATCCACTCTGATGTTCTGAAAGAGGATGTGAAAAACGTGCCCGGCTTCCTATGGTGAGGGAGCATCAATAACTTGGAACTTAGATCTTGTTCTGAAGTTTGGGCCCTGCTCATTATATCAGCTGCTTTCAGTCTGTGCAAACTTTGTTTTACATATGATTTTTTGTGTGTTTTGGTTAATGTGAGATATATAGCTCTTAGCAGCATGTGAATAAATTATAACACTTTGGAAACTATATCAAAAGACAGTTATGTTTTCAAATTTAGAAAAGTTAATGAAGGAAATGTTCTGTGACAAAACTAATGCCCATCCCAGTTCAAAAAAATTATATTCTTGTCCTCTTGGTTATGTGAGGTTTTATGTAATTTGTGTCATGTTTTACCTGTAATCCTCCGGGGCAAAGAAAACAGCTCACTGCCTTTCATCCTCAAACTCCCCTTCATTTTTACAACTGCAAAGTACCCTGCAGAGATGGTACATGCCAGACTTTTTAAGACTTTACAAAGATTGGAGATCAACTGCTTTCAGATAGAAATATTTACTGAGAAGCTAATCCGTGCATCAGAGATCTGAAGGGGAAGAGCATGACGAACAGCTGAAAATCAGGCTCATTACTGAAGCAGTGTGCAATGAGCCCAGAGGGAAGGTCTCTTAATTCTAGAAAGGATGTGTTTAAAAGGAAAGGCCAAGAAATGGACTTAGATCAAATGATATGTCTGAAGTAAAAATTTAGACAAACTGACTTAAGTTAATGAATATTAATGAAAGTGAATACATTGGGCCTCATTAGGTTATTACAATGCATCATTTGGTCTCCATTCAGAAGTATTTGCTTATCTGACTAGGAATGTTGTGCCTGGCATAATTACATAAACATTTAAAAATACTTTATTCCTCAGAAAATGGTAGTGGAGGACTTTTTGTTACCATTAGTGATTTTGCTGCCTACTCAGGAAATGAAGAAGCTGGAAACAGTTTTGATTCAGAGTCAAGCACAGAATTTTTTTTTAATTAATTGTGCAAAAAGATAGAAAATGCTGACACAAGATGGTTAACAGTGAGTTCTAAGGTCTCCCAGGTGGGTAGCCATTTGTTTTAGCATAGGAGAACTGATTTTTAAAGTCCTTTTTGTGACTTTAAAAGGACAATGAACTTAATTGCTGTGATCATGCAAAATGGCGTTTATTCTGGGCTCCTCCTGACTTTATATATTTTTGAAATATTTTGATATCAATTAAAATGAAAAAGCAGACAAAACAAATGAGATTTAGAGAGAATTAAAACAATTAAGAAGACAGTTTAATTCTATACAAATTCATATTGCCCTGGCTTTGTGACTCAGTTGGTTGGGGTGCCATTCCGTACAACAAAGACAGCAGGTTGGATCCCTCCATGGTCAGGGCACATACCTAGGGTGCAGGTCCGACCCCTCATCAGGGCATGTACAGGAGGCGCCCGGTCAGTGTTCTTCTCTCACGTAGATGTTTCTCTCTCTCTCCCCACCCCCTCTCTCCATGCCCCTCTCTCCCTCTCTCCTTGTGTTCCTGTTCCTTCTCTCCCCATCTATCTCTCCCTCTCCCTTCCTTTCTCTAAAGTCAATAAAAAATATATATCCTTGTGTGACCATTTAAAAAACTAATACCATAGAGGTTTCTGACCACAGAGGTTTCTTAGTTATCTGTCCATCTAGCTAATAGATCTATCTGTCTGTCTATCTGTCTGTCTATCTGTCTATCCATCCATCCATCTATCCATCCCAGTTTGACAACACCTCAACTTTCTGGCACAGGGCAAGTCACAAAGGCAAATCAACCCAGAGGAATGAAGCATGCTTTTGTGCCATGTAAACTAAGTGGGGGAAATAATGACACTCATGTTTTCTGAATGAAAAGAAAATATCAGGTACAGAGCCATGGAAGGAAGAATTCATCTTTGACAATTTAGGTGATATAAGTAAGGAATTTGATTATGTGAAATGTAACTTTCTTCGACAGAGAAAGTTGAAGGCTGAGGAAGAATGTGGTTTGAGATTGTTGCCTACCAGGGTTGAAAAGGCCTGTGATCTATGTCAGGTAGTTAGTTGGACCTTGAAAAGAAACAGATTGGCAGGTGGGAACTATTATCCTAACATACATTTTCCTTCCAGAAGTCTGCTATTCCGAGACTCTGTGTTGACCACATTCTCTCATAATTAAGTCATTTATGGCTACTGTCTCCTTCGTGAAGAACTTGTCAATGCAAGTGATATTAGACCTGGAATATGCCACAGACTACCGGAGGTTTTAATATTTCCTGAGTGATTTCAGCATAGGCCACTACTTCTACATAACTGCTTGTATGTGACTATCTCTAATAAAAATTCATCTTTTGATAGCTCTCTTGAAAATGAATATTTAAGAATAGGTCACCTCAATTTAACATAAAGTTATACTTACATCAGGAAAATATGAAAATAAATCAAACCATTGTTGAAGATAGATGAATTCAAAGTGGAATTTGCGCTTATCGTAAAATCAGAAGATAAATGCAGGGAAATTTCCCAGCAAAAAGAGAAAAAGATACAACACATTGTTCATAAAGCACAAAGAAGAAGCAAGCTCTCGAGAGAGAAAAAAGGAGCATATTGCTCAGTGATATAGTGAGAACTTCAATATTTACTGATGAACTCCCCACTCATAGATGTTAAAATAACGCAGGACCCCAGGCTACCATGAATAGGGCAGAAATCTTGAGCAAGTGTATCTTTATTAAAATCATGTTGCATATATTTGAGGTTCAACAGGTCCCTGATCACATGTTCCAAAGGGGAAATTTAAAACAGTTGGTGAGTAGAAAGTCAAAACACGAAAGAAGAGGACCGGCATTAATTACTATCAGCTTAGTGTATATCAGATTAAACTTGAGGAGTACAGAGGAATTAAATTCTAAATGCTCTGTACTTTTGGCAGCAAAATATAAAATATTTCAGTAACAGTTTTGTTATTCAACAATGTATGGTCCTTTTATTTCAGTGAAGCATAAGGGATGTGATAAGAATTTGCTACAAATAAAAGACAGCTTTGTTGAACAGGAACGTATTTTTTTATTTTGAGATTTTACAACAATAGAATGGGCCAAATAACCTCATAAATTACATTAATGAGATAGATTGCTACTTTTAATGGAGGTTCTGTGCTCTGTGCTGGGCCTTATGCAGATTTGCTAGTTAATAAGCCTGAACAGTGTTTCTGTTCGCGGAAAATGAATCTGAAACGATTGTCAGATTATCTGTTTGGCATGCCTGGCTGGTGTCTGGAATGGCACTTTGCTAATGTGCTATTACTCAGTGTCATTAACCCTCAGAAATGATTGAAAGGTGAGTTTGTATGTGTACCATGGGGCTCAGCACAGGGAACAGGCTGCAGTGAAATGATGCTGCAAAGGATAAAAGGAACCATTAATTTTGGGTTTCCATTCTTTAGTCTTCATGTCCTCACTTCAGAGACATATGCTATTTAAATATAGGCAGAATAATGAGACAACATGATTATTAAAAAACACAACTTGGCATTGCGATGATGGCTGAAAAGTCACTAAGTGGAAAAGTGAGTAGTCATCTACCTCTCAGGATCCCCGTATCTAAGGGGTTTTGGCAAACAAGGCAAATAGATTGAATACTTTGGAATTTATTTCATGCGAGAATATTTTGGAAGCCTGAAATAGAAAAGTAGTCCTGACGGATATGTGAAATGGACGGCCTCACACTCCTTCATCACAGGGATTTAATGTATACTTTGGTGAATTAATTAAAATACTTTAGAGTGGAAAATACTTTCTTTAAATAACACATTTATGACAGGCTATTACAGCAAAGCCATCACATGGAAGTGGCAAAATATTTTCTATTCTGGTCTTTTAAATAACTTTTGTTTGATATTCCTTCAGCAGGTGTTTCAATACACACCTATGCTTGTCAATTCTAAGGCTTTGAAATTTTTGAATAGATTTGTAAATAACAGGCTGTCCCTGTGTACTTAAAGAAATAAATGGAAAATATTCAAATATGTTCTGACTCTGATTCCTATTTTCTGCAAAGCTAGATTGTTTTTAGATTTAACAGAGACCCTGATATATTAATTTATTTATATTTATGATGTGTATTCATTAATTTTTTTCCAACCAATTTCAAAACAAAATTTACTTTCAAGGCATGTTAGATTTTCAAGAAAAATCTTTGTGTTTTTTTCCCTGTTTTTAATTCCATCCTCCTCACCACTGGCTTGTTTGTGTGTCCCTCCCCTACACTTGGCACTCAAAAAAAACTTTTCAGTTTCAGCCATTCTTCCTACATTTAAATTTAAGAAGCTGTATGAGGGTATTTTTACATTTTTTTTCACTTGGCTTCATTTTACTTGGATAATGGTTTCCATATTCGTATCTTTTCTTTGATAAGAATAAAAAAAATTAAGTGTTTCCTGACATCCATGATAGCTAGCACGCAAATTTTCAACCCATTAATCTGTTGTGTTGAGAGATTAAATATTTCATACATTTTTAAAAAAAACAAAGCATATTCCTGCAATTTATAAAGGATAATTAGTAATTTCTGCTTATCTAAGCAAATAGACCATAAGGTAATTTGGACTTGCTGAAAATGTTTTTACTTTATCACTTTCCTAAAATATTTATCAAACTAGAATATAGCTTATTTTTCTGTTCCAGTTATAAATGGTTTTAAGCATAAAATTTGATAAATATCTGACCCATCTCAAAACCTATTATGAAATAGCCTTACTTTGTTTTGAGTACTCACTTTGTGTACACACAATTTATTGCCATCATATATCACTGCAGTTTTTTCCCCCTGGCCCTTCTTTCTGCCCTGTATTACCTATCACCCTACTCTCCCCCCAACTCTAGAGCTGCTCAGGGAGGCCCCCCCTCCTCGGGCACCACCTCCGCCACAAGTGCAGTCCCCATCTCTCCCAGGTGTGGTGATGCACTTCTAGGGTGGGGCATGCTCTGCTGTCTAGGTTGTCCAGGTTGAACTGATAAATGGATCCCTGTTAATTTGCTCAATTTTCCTTCCCTTTTAAATATTGCTTCTTCTTCAAAGACTTTCCTGGGGACTTTATTCAGGGCCTCATTTAACTTTCACAGAGTTTTGTGGCTCTTCAAAATGTATCTTTAGAATCTATATAGCAATTTGGCAACTTTGGTACATATTGCTACAGAATAATGATGGTAAATTCAAGGGAAAATCTGAAAAGAAAATAAAAAGCATATTGTAGAGATTCTATATGTCTCTCTCTCTCTCCCTCTCCCCCAACCCCATTATCTGTGATTGGTCTTCACGTGATTCTCTTTACACACATACTCACACATACAAACACACACACACACTGATCGAGTTTCCTGGAATTCCCTGCCTTGTCTACTTTCCAAAAGCATGATTACATTGTCTATCTATTGTTGCATAGCAAGCTACTCCCAAATTGAGCAATTAAAACCAGAAACATTTATTATGTTCACACAGGTTTTGAAGATGGGTATCCTGGAAGAACTTAGTTGGCTGGTCCTCACTCAGGATCTCCCATGAGGCAGTGGTGCAGCTATGAGCAGGGCCAGAGTCATCTGAGAGCTTGACTACAGCGGGAGGGTCCACAGTCAAGTTAGCATACTCACATGGCAGGAGGCCTCAGTTTCTCATCACGGTTTGTCCTCACAGCATGGCAACTCCTTCCATTGGACAAGTGATCTCAGAGAAAGCAAGAAGGCAAGCAGCAAGCCACAGTACTTTTTATGACCCACTCTCTCAAATCGAACCACACATACTCACCTTTTTCTGTTCATTAGAAATGAGTTGCTAGGTCTAGTCCACACCAAATAGGAATGCAGTTAGGCTTCCCTTCTTGAAAGGAGTAGCATAAAAGAATTTGTGGACATATCTTAAAACCACTGTGTTTATTGAGAACAAAAATGTCTCTAGTTGCTGAAGTTAATACTATAATGAGATTTATTAATGCATTTCCTTTGAAAGTTAGGATTGTATATTATTCACCCATGTATCCATAATTCAATTCAAGCAAGAAGTTGATAGATAGTAGGTGTTGAATAACTATAGAATTAATTACTGTCTCCAAAAGCTGTGATGTGTTTCCTAAACATCTAAACATATATTGACAACATTTTGTTCTTGCTCTGCTTCTAATAATGTTACACATGGAGATATGGAATTAAACAAATGTATTTCTTTTAAACTTAAACATTATTTGTAAAAGTTACAAGTGTCCCAATTTATCTCCTTTTTACTGTCAAACATATGTAGTTTATTAATGGTATATCAAATGGTATAGTTTATGGGGTATATCATATAGTAGTACAGCAGTTGATTATCAATTAGTCTATATCTTGTTTATTGTCCTTATCTTTACTAGATTTTTAGCACCATAAAAAACAAGATTCTTGCCTTTTTTATTCAAGGTCATATTTTCAGTGATGGGATATTGTTCCATATGACATAAGCACTCTATAAATGTTTATTAAGTGAATTAACTGAAATAAAAGCTTTACTAAGATAAAGATTTCAGCACCTTATCATTTGCAAGATGCTGAAGTTTAGACATAGTTATGCTTATTTATAGACTTCAAAACATTTTTTCTCTCGGCTGAAATTTTTCACAGTTTAAGAGTTTATATATAATATCTATTGTTGAAACACACAGCTATTACCCAGATATAGGCCCATTGGTACAGCACAGTTTATTTCACTCATTTATTGGTAACTTGGAAAGCATAGGGTGAGATAGGCAGTCAGACCGTACAATCAAAGTGTGGTTGAGAGCTTGGCCTGGGAGCTCAGCTATTCAGAGTGTCGTCCTGACACACCAAGGTTGTGGGTTTGATCCCCAATCAGGGCACATGCAAGAATCAACCAAAGGATCCATAAATAAGTGGAAGAACAAATCGATGTCTCTCTCTCTCTGCCCTCCAGTCTCTCAAATCAATAATTTATTAATTTTTTTAAAACATATGGTTGAGAGAAGCCACGAACACAGGTGAAGATAGAATACGTGTTCCAGGGCCTGTGCAGGGGTGCAAAATGGAGGAAGATCAAGGGGAAATTTCTCATTGGTAGTTCTGGTCTTAAAATTCGAAGGGAAATAAAATAGCTTGAGAAGCTATACCCTAATAGGTATGGATGACATCAGGAGTCCATTCAAAACAACACATCCTCTTCTCTCATGAGCATTTCTGTCTTTGTGGCAGTTTGTTTTAAGTTTCCTGTTGTTTACTGAACACAGTCTGCAGGTGACCTGTTGGGAGCCTGTGCCTGACCAGCAGGATGTCAGGCCTCCGCTTGTTTCCCGTTGCTGGGGACGCACATTAGCTTGGATCATCTCTCTATGAAAAGCTCCAGGAGAATTTTTTTTCACTATTTAACACCAATTATATCATTTAATTTGAACATTAGAACTCTTCAGGATCACTTCTTTTATTAAGGTTGAAATGTAACATTTAACCTACTCAGAAAACTAGTAAATGTTCTAAGTTCTGAAAATGACTTATTTATTTACTTTTTGAAATTATTATTACATTTTTTAGTTTTATGATGGTCACAAAGGATACATTTGAAGACACTCTAAATAGATTGAAGTTAAAACAAAAGCCTATTTGGAATTCTTTAGGCTAATGATAAGGAAATAAGACAGTGATTTATAAAAGAAAGTCAAACAAATAATTCCCATAAATCACTTCAATTACAAAATGATGTAAATTTATTTATAATTAAGAAATGCATATATGGCATTTGGAAATGTTAGTGAAATGTTACCCTATATTATACTTTCTATGGGTAATGCATGAGCACACATGATTATGTTCAGAAGTTAAAGAATTTAAAGTGGCACTATTTTTATATTCTCTTACTTTTCTAGCTAGAAAATGCCCTTCACATACCAAACAGGATATTATCAAATAACAACTCCTTAGGCTTGGAAAGAAACTTCTCTAATCAGAGTCTTCTTAATGATGCTGGGCTCGATACTTGTCGTCTTTAACTGCCTTTGACTAATTCTTGTTTCCTAAAGAAAGATGGAACGGCTCTCAAATGCTAAGATTAAAATGCCAGATGCAGAACATGAATCAATTGTAAATGACAAAAACGAGCAGTAACAATTTCATTTCCGAAGCTACCAATTCATTATCATGCAGCCTGCCAATGCAGCCTGTTGTTCCAGCTCCTCCCGGCAGAATGACTTGGCCTTCCCCAAATATTTTTCCTTAAAAGTCAACGAATACAGAGTTTTTCCAATGAGCTTGATGGTGTAGACAGTATCAATCAATGGTTTCCAAGCAGAGTTTATTGGGTCACAAAGATGAAATGTAGCTCCTTACCCACATATCCAGCACTTTTCTGTGATGTGAAAAGAATGGTACCTTGTGAATAATAAAACACACTATTTTCTATGCAAGCTCATATTTTCAGCTTGCATAAAAGTACTTATATTGATATACTTCATTTTCCCGTTCCTGAGAAAGCTCGTTTCCTGAGTAAAGTTCAACAATAATGTTATTAAGATCATTATTTAACTGAATGTTAATAACTTAATAATATAGTTGTAGAGTTCAAAAATACTTAAGATACAAACATCTGTTTTGGTCACCTAATACCCAGGGTGTTCCCAGAGGGCAAGACCTGCTTCTTAGTCATTTTTATCCATGGAGTACCCAACACTATGGTTTGAAAATGAGGAGTCAGCCTAAGTTTGTTGAGTAAATAAATGAATGGTTAAATGGATGTAAATATTGCTTTGAGGCAGCTGCTGAGATTTACATTGACAGTAACTGACAGTTGCAATATCTCACATTTTCATTAGCTCCATTACCCTCTCTCTTTGTTTCACAAGTCATGTGAGTAATGGAGGTTCCTCACAGTTTCTACTGGGAGGATTTTTCAGTGCTGACATTCCTAGACTTCCAGCTCTATCTTCTGTGATATGGTCCACTTTCCTGCTTTCCATTTGAATTGGTTTGTGCATCTTTCTGCCTCATGGCCTGTCACCTGAGCTTCAGCCTCTGCTTTTGCCTTATTCTGTGTTCACCACTCTCTGCACAGTGGGGCTAAGTCTTGCCCTATAAATCAGGAGAGCCTGGTGTCCTCCTAATCTGAAACTGCTTCTTCCCTGACTTCTTTCTGAGCACCCTTCCTCTGAGCAGCAGCAGCCTCTTGTTCTCACTTGCTGTGAATGCTTTTACACATTGAGCTGCTCCACAGTCTCTGAGACCATTTGTCCTTGCGCAAAGGCTACAGTTGGACCCTTCAACCTAGTTACCATTCCCATCATCGACCTCATTCACCAGCCCTTTCTTGTGGTGGGAACTATCTATGTGGCTGGAAGCCTGGTTTTTCTCCAACATAAAAGCCCAGAATTTAGCCCGTTTGGAGAGCACAGCATGTCCGGGGGTGGCAGCTGGCAGACTACCTGCCCCACAAGAAAGAGATCAAATGATCGCCTGAGATATTTGCAGGTTTCCTTGTTTAAAAGGCAGACAGATCAAAGACACTGCCACCCTAAAACATTTGAAGACTAGCAGAACAGCCTCAAGGCCTTCACCCCTTCGTGACCCCTAACCGTTCACCAACTGTGTGTTCTTTCACGTTCAAGGGCCTGAGTGTGGTGACTTTAGCATATGTGATTAGACTATCTACTTTAATCAAATAATCTAGAGAATCGAAGAGTACACTTAAACATATGCTTAAATTCTTTGAATATACCTACCAACAAGAGTCATTCATTAGTTATTTTAATACATTGGAAGAAAATCATCTGCATAAGTTCTGTTTAAATTTGCAACACAAACCCAGGATAATGGTTATTGCTAACAATAATTATATATATTTTATTTTTGAAAGGTCTAAAACATTATAGACATTAATTCTTATTCATTTCATTTCATCCAGAAAGCTACCTCTGACTTTTCCTTCAGAAGAAATTACTCTTGTGTGGTTCCATACTACAAGAATTTACCCTTGAACTAGGAATTACTCCTGAGGATTTCCTTTTTATTGTCAAGGTTAACTTGACTGTATTTTCCACTAGAATGCTTTTCAGCCTTCATGAACAGGGAATAGGTCTGGTTTATGACTTTATCCCTAATGCTTAATATAGTACATATAACATGATTATCACTCAATAAGTATTTTTTGAATTTATAAGTAAATTCATAATGTACATTGTGCCGTTATCCTGGGACTGGTTTGCATGTTCCATTTGTTATGTAAATGTATAATTATTTGCTATGTATCTAGTTAGGTAAAATCTGTATGCACACGCATATTTCAAATAGAAGGTATTTATAAAGAAAGAGGGAGAGAGAGGGAGTGAATATCAAAGAAATATTTTACCCATTCAGTAACACTTAAAAAACAGAAATACTATTATTTTTGAAGTTTACCATCTTTTTCTTTCTAAGATTTTATTTATTTATTTTTAGAGAGAGGGCAAGGAAGGGAGGGAGAGAGGGAGAGGAACATTGATGTGCAAGAGAAACACTGATCGGTTGCCTCTCACGCACCCCCAACCAGGCACAGGGCCTGCAACCCAGGCGTGTGCCCTGCCTCACTGGGAATAGGACCGGAGACCTTTCAGTTTGTGGTATGATGCCCACCCACTGAGCAACACAAGTCAGGGCAAAAAACAGCAATTGCTATTTTTAAATGTGGTTATATTTTATGGTGTCATGACATATTTTCTCTCCCTTCCTTCACCTAAATAACCCCAAGGCTTTATCAAGTTGATTGGATACAGGATTGTGGGAATCAGTACACAAATAGAAAGTCAATAAACAGCAACTGCCAATATAACATAGCCACAAATAAAAATAAGAAAACTAATAGAGGCAAAGAAGAGTTTCCTCTAATTTGGCTCTATTTTTGCATGTGAAAGGGTGTCTGGGTTGGCTGAGAAAGCAGTCTGATTTTACCTGCAGCCTGACAAGCATCAGGGTATCATCACCTGCCTCACCTCTGATGGGCTTCCTCCTTCGTGCAGGCACTGGGTCAGGCAAGAGGCTAGAAAACACCACATTTGAGCTGTGCGTGGGCATGCTGAAGGGAGACGTGTCCAAATAAAGACCCAATTAAAGTTGTTCTTGTTGTTTTTTAAGAGAAAAAGACTAAGGATAATGGGACAGGAAAATGCTTAACTGACCAGAAAATGTATTATTTTTAACTCTACTGTTAATCCCATTTATTATCCTGAGATAATATTTCTAAGGTACAACTGAAATGGTATTCAGATTAAAATAAGTGCATGATTCTCTTTTGGATTTTAACTGCATTTTAAAAGAGCCAACAATACTGTATAATTTTACTTAGGACAATATTTTTATACTTGCATTTGATTAGGACATATTCATAATACAGTGTATTAGTCCCAGAGTACACCACCTTCTTTCTCCGATTTCTGTCTTCTGACACCTTCTCTTCTCATTCCTGCCTTCTGCCCCATACTGGAAAAGGGCGCATCACATCTTAACTTTATAGGAAGAATCAGTGTAACATTATGTGAATTATAAATTTTGTGCCTTACACTACTCTTGCAGGAAAAGATATTTTGTTTTAAGAAGTCTTCCGTTCAAGTTTTTCTGAAAGAATAAACAGAGGACCTGTTTACATCAGCAAAGTACTCAACTAAGAATAGGTGTCACTGCCAATAATTTTCAAATAAGATTTATGAATATTTTTATAATAATTAAAATGTGGTTCAGAATGTAATAAAGCAAAATGGCTGAAACATTTTAATCCATCCACTGTGTCTATGTAAACAATATCATGGTATTTACAATTTTTATAAATAATGAGCATCTTTTGTCCATGTGCGGGCAGGCAGAACTCTGAGATGGCCCACAAGAGTACATCCCCTGAGCACACAGCTTGTAGAGCCCTCCCCACTGAGTGTGGGTGAACCCACAAAGATAATGGGGTGCCACATCTATCATTGTGTTACATTATTTGGCAAAAGGGGGCTGCAGCTATAATTAAGATCCATAAGCAGTTAACACTGAGTTAGCTAAAGTGAAATAAGCATGCTACTAACTCTACGGAGAAAAGTTATTATTATGTTATTAACTACTAGTATACAAATACATTTATATGTTATATGTTTATAAATAGGTACTTGCATATTATATATGTATAATATAGTATATAAAATAAATTACTTTAAATTTATTATTAATGTATTTATATGTATAAATTAACAGAACTCTTCAAGGAGTAAGTTTATCACAAGGGCAAATGAAAGACACACTTTATACTTCTCCAGAAATGTTTGAGTTGTGATATCATACACACAGACGATTTCCGAAACAGACTTGTAGGATGTAGTTAGCCATAGACATCCATGAGGTGGACTCTTTGGTACCTTGTTATTCTTGCCACTTATTAAAATGACGTTTTCTTCTATTTTATCCAAATAAAAATTGTTTTTACCTGAAACAAAGGGAACTGAATTTAGTACCTGCCAGTATACTTTGATTTATTGGCAATTATGAAAAATGCCTTCAGTTGCTATTTAAATTAATTAATAAGGTACTTAATGTTTTATGAACTGTAGTTCCTACAAATTCTTAATCCATGAGCAAGTAATGTGTTACACTTGTAGAAAATTATTGAAGAATGACATGTTTAAGTGCTAGTTGCACGCGAAGTGGAGAACAGTGTTATCTCAAGGAATAGATGCGTTCGTCACACTGTACTGCAGCACACATTATCAAAGTATATGGTGGCTCTTCCACATCAAGGGTATTTTAGGAGAGTTCTTTCAACACCCCCTGAGATCACATGGTCCACCATTACTGCGCAGTGAGAGGAGTTAACGGGACGCGCAAGTCCCTCGTGCACCTCCAAAGGAGTTGGCACCCACATTGATGGTTTTGCCTCTGGTTCTACCTTCTGCGATAAAACTGTGGGCAGAGTCATTCATAAGGTTTTTAAAATAGTTATAGCTTATACAGAAGTTTATCAAATCCATTGTAACTATAGTCTATTTGTATACACTTATTGTATTTTATCCATTTAGTGTGACTCATGAGTTTGATACATTCTCAATCAATCACATGTACTTAATCATCACTGAGCCAAAGCAGACAATGGCAGGTCTGGAGCCGGTGTTGTCTGACACCCTAATGGGCCTCTAGGGACTTTAATACACTGATTACTGGGAAGACACAGGGTCCATCTAGGAAATGATCGTACATTTTTATTTTTCCTTTTTAATCTTCTGGTACAGTACAAAGTCATTTTACACCAAAGAATACAGTAATAATTACAATTCTATATAAAAGGATTTGAATTGAATTCTGGTATATTTTACTATATTAAATATAGGAACAGACTAAAGAAATGAAGGGAAGTTCAAGAGTCAGAAGTGGCAGGAAAAACACTGAACGAACCATTGTAGTACTTTTACCTCTAATCAAAAATTTTTTTCAAATGGGAAACAGGGTTCCTTTTAACTTTATTTTCTTAAAATAGTTTTTAGTAAGAAAATAACTTAAGCAAATTCCTAAGTGGCTAGCTGGGGTATAAGTGAAAAGGTGCCAGGAATGTCCACATACCTCTCTGGAACTGCAAGAGAAGCAGAAATACTTTAAGAACAAACCAATGGAAATTGTAATTTTAGAGTTTGTTCATTCATCTGTGTATTGATGGATAAAAACTTGAGGTAAAGTTAACTGATAGTTATTAATTCCTGCCATACTCTTTAAATTTGGGGACCACTGGAAACTTCAGCATTCTATTAAATAATAGTAATAATAGCAACCATTGAATCACTATGAGGATTAAAGTAATATCATGTAAAAAGCTACAGTAAGTACTCAATAAAGTTTAATCATTATCATTTGTTTATTTGATTAAACCAAAATTTTGTAAGGATCAACTACCGGTCTGACAGAGAAGAAATATTTTTATAATCAATTGACCCTGAAGAAATGAGTGTTAATTCTGAACGTTCCTAAAGGAGATTTCACTGAAGTTTTTTCTTTTCTTCAGTTTTCTCTACTAAAGGGCTCTATTTTTTGAGGTTAATAGGGGAATTATGAGAGACAAATTTTAAAATTTTAGAAAAAAATGGGAGAAACAGAAAAGACAAACTAAAACTATGTGTTAGTTTCTGTGAAAAGGGAAACAGATATACAAGGGAAACAGAAAATTCTATTCTTATGTTTATTTTTCACCTGACTGAAAAATTGGAGCATTTCAGACAAATGCTATTGGTAGAAAGATGTATAGTGACACCCACTGAACCATCCTTTTGTCTCAGCGATCCCTATTTTCTGGCTAAACAGGTAAAATATCACATTTAGTGTAGTAAATATTATAATAATGTGTAACTGTTATTATAATACTTTAAAATCTAATGTTATACATAAGGCCTGTCCATTCCTACCCTGGTTTCATTTTGGTTAATTTGAAACTTCTATACTTTAAAAAAAATATATTGTTGTTCAATTACAGTTGTCCTCATTTTTCTCCATCACTCTCCTCTGCCCTACCCACCCCACCTCCCATATTCAACACCCCCATTGTCTTTGTCCATGGGTCCTTTGTACACATTCTTTGACCTGATCCTTTCCCTTTCTTCCCCCATTATCCTCCTCTCCCCTCCCCTCTGGTCACTGTCAGTTTGTGAAACTCCCATACTCTTAAAAAAATTTTGGCCCTAGATTAATAATGGATAGTTTGGAGCCTCATTTTCTTATAAACTGCACTGAAAAATGTAATAAAAAATTATAAATGAAGGATACCATGTACACCCTCTCACATGTTTAAACAGAAACATTAAAGAATTGTAGATGAAAACAAGAAGATAATCTTTATAATATGTGAATATTCTTAGACACCAGATACCATATCATACATTATATGCTACTCACTTTTTTTCTCCTATTGCTTATGAGGCAAACAAACTGACCTTAGACTAGAGATTTCGTACTCACTTCTAAGGATAGATTCCTCTAGGCGAGCAGCACAAAGAAAGCCATTCACATTTCTGTGCTCCGTAGGACAGAATTCCAGGCGTGGGTTAGCAGCGTTCTATTTTTAGTTTCCTCAGGCTGAAATCAAGGTGTCAACCTGTGCTGCAGTCCCATCTGCAGTTGAGGGCCTCATCCCAGGTCACTGGTTGTTAGCAGAATTTAGTTCTTGTGGTTGTAGGACTAATGTAACTTTTTCTTGCTCTCTCTCTGTCTTTCTCTGTCTCTGTCTTTGTCTCTCTCTCAATAATTCTCAATCTTCAGAATGAAAAAGATAAAAATTTCAAATTGACCTCAGTACCATAGCTACTGAAATATTAACAGCATTAAATGCACAAATAGAAAATGTTACATGTGAAAGCATTGGTCCCTTAGAATATTATCTCCTGTGCCTTTTCCAGACGAATTAAAAGTGACTCCAGTTGTAAAAGCATTTGATATGGTCACCACATTTGGCAGCAAAATTTGGCAGATGGATGAAGAGGCCAAGGGAAGGTGCTCTTGATGTTTGCTGGTTTGTTTATTTAAAGAGACATTTTTAACAGAGTATATCACAAATCTGTGCTCTGTATGGAAAATTGTTCCCTTCCCTTTTCCCTTTAAAAAACAGTTGTTTAAAATCAATGTCCATAACAGATTTGAAAAAGGGAAATAACAGAAAATGAGTGAATTCCTAATGCTTATGAATTCAAGTTGAATGAACTCAAAAAACAGAATTGAAAAGTGTGGTTCAGATTATTTTTTAAATGTGTGTATAAATATATAGGTGAAGGCATTTTAAAATTATATCAACTGATTTATAATTCATTCAAGAATAAGAAGTATAAAAATGGATAGTATTTTCTGGGAACATTGAAGTTAGAGATGAACACTATTTTATTGCTTATGTTACTCATATTAAATTTTTTTATTTAAAGTACTTAGTACTTAGAAAATACTCCCATTTGCTTTTAATTTTCTAAAGAAATAAAGTTGTTTCATATTTGCATAAAAATATAATCTTTTGAAAATATTAGTTTAAGTCTCTTATCAATGAATGTGCTTTACCCATTTAATATGACAGCATATAATTATATTTAAAAATAAATAAATAAAATAAAATGAAGCTTTCCTTTTTATACATAGGTACATGACTACACCTTTTTCAACTTACCTGAAATTTCCAATGTCTAAACTTTGGATAAGTCCTTGATTGAAGATTTGTAATTTTCTTAATATATGTTGGCTTAAAGAAATTTTTTTTAAAGAAATCTGGCAATATCTGTCATCTGAAGCCATTCCCTTCATCTTTAAAATTTATCTTAAACACCAGAACAAAATTAATCTCTTGCATTCAAAAATCAAGATAGTTTTAATGACAATGTATAAATTTATGACAGCTGAGTTTACCAAAACAAGTTAGTCTATTTTCATCATACTGGGCCTGTGTTAAGGTCCTTCAACTCACTGAGCTCTCTATCCCAGCTAGTGACTTCCTGCGTTCCCGGTATCCTACCTGTACACCTTCCTTACATCTACAGGACCTGAATGTGAAATTAACTTACCCTGTAATTTTATTTTACTTGAGCAGATCTTCTCTTCTTAATTTTGTGATTTTAATCTCTTAAATAGTTGGTGTCCTGCTCCATTCGTTAATATTATATTCTGAATTAGTGTTTCATTGCCTTATTATAGGCATAACCATTATGCACGCAGCAATTAAACTTTGGGGTAAGGGTTACCTCTACATGCAGTATCTCAGGAATACTGAGAGCTCTAAGCTGTTCACCTGGGAGAAGCCCTTAATCATCAGCCTCAGGCCTCATGAACAGCAGTCATTCTCTTAGTAGATAAACTAGCGTCGAGAGCCTGGCTCTGACACTTGTGGTTTCAGACACTAATGGATTGAATCTTCCCTCATGGGCATGATAAGGTATCAACCTAGAATTCCAATTTTAAAATGAAAAATATAACAGTTGCATGGAGTAAGAAATACTGTCAGAGACAGTATTTCCCATGGTGGTGCATACTCTCCCTCCCCATGGTCTAGATATGTGGGAAGTCAAGTCATACAGAGTGCCAAGTTATTCATGTACAGTAAGACCTAGTACCCCAAGGACAGAAGATCAAGGTCTGTATGACAAAAGCATTTTATCTCTGTAGGCGAATGTGCATGGAAATATAAGTAGTAAAATTGCTTGAAATCAAGGGACGGAGAATTAGATAAATCATATGGCTTTGGGCCATTGCAGATGGATACCGAATGCAGGAGAGATTTTACTAATGGGGAGGGAAGAGCACAAGCCTCTGCATCTATCTCCAGCTTAGACATGACTTTGCCAATGGGAAGAGATTTTTGAAGTTTATTGCCCAAAGTTCATCCTCTCCTGAATGATGTTTTAAAGGCACTTTGAATATTAAACTGTGACTCCCCTTTTAATATGATCCATGGATGATTAATGGGCCTCTGCATCTCCAGGGACTAAAACACTATTTCTGGTACAAATGTAGACTTTGCATACCCCCTTTTTTTCCATCTGGCTTCCTTTATTTAGTTTAACATTAAGAGGACAATGTAATTTCTTGTTAATTTCAAGTTCTTGAGAACTGTCTTACTCTGGATTGCAAATATTGACAAGTATATATTTCTTAATGCCCTTCCCATAGCCTGAATTGCAAAATTACAAATGTTCAGCAGATATTAGTATACTGATATGTTCAAATCTTTAGAAAATGAGTTTTATAGATGTAGGTACTTTAAAAATATATATGTATGTGTTTTTAAGCACAATTGCCGCCAAAAAATGATTAGTTCTAAATCCCATTTTATGTTCAAGATAAGTTAGATATTTTCTGCCAGGTTAAAAAAAAAATGAGTCAACTATACCTGCCGCTAATTATATAGTACTTCCGATCACCTCTTCTTCAGTACGCCGGTTCCCCTCCTCCACAAATCCCACTTGCCTGTTTCCTTGCAAAGCTGCCAAGAAACTGTGAACAAATTTAATGTCATAACGTCTTGCTCTCTCAATGATCTTGAAAAATTACTTGTATCATTAAAAATTCATAGAAAAGAACTTTTTTGAGAAGACTGTCATGTATAATCATAGTGCCTTCTGTTATGTTAC
>PVKM010002006.1:0-11172 GCA_004027735.1 Carollia perspicillata | reverse complement strand
GTCTCCTGATACCCGCCCCATAGCAAGTACCACACTACTGTAATGATCTACTTGCTCGCCCGTCTTCTGTTCGAAATTGTGGTTGCTGGGGTACTTTCCCCTGCAGCCCTCGTGTCTCGCATAGGACCTTTAGACTTCTCCGTGTTTGCTGCTAGCTGACAGGAGTGGGAGGGGAGAAGAGGAAGGGAAGAACTCACTGATAACATTTTGACCTGTAAACAGAGAAATCATACCGGATTTACTTGTTTTCTTTTTCTTTCTCCTTTTCCTTCTTCATTTCTTTCTCTGTGTGTTTGTGTATCTGTGTTTTTTGTGGTGCTAGTTTTCAAGGTCCAACTTCCCTGAAGTTATTTTGAAGAATATAGAAATGGTCCCAAAATGTACTTATAAGAAAAAGGTTGACCTTACTTTGACACATCCAAACTTTAGCTTTATTAACACATTAGCAGTGATGATGCATCATCCATGTTATTGTCTAATATGTAAAAAAGCTACATTTAATTATCTGGGTGATGCCATCTGACTTTGCTCTGTCTCTTTTCTTGCTCTAGGCATTCTTTCCTTCTGGCACAACCCTTGTCTTCCAAACCCAGTCCCGCCCCTTTGCCCAAAGCATCAGTGTTCAGTTGGTTGGGTTCCATCAATGAACACTTACCCAGAGCTGGAGGGAGACAGAGGAGTGTTTATGGAAAAGAGAGAAAAATTAGATCCGAATCACTTCCTCCTGTATATTTTCCCTAAAATATGATTTTAATTTTGCCTGGGATAGTGGGAAACATGATTATTTAAAAGCGCGGTGTCAGCCCCATCCATTTTCCTCCAAGACAGCTTGCTTCTGATAGACAAATTGCCCACCGTAGAGAGTGGCGGGTATTGTTTGAAGACAGTTCTGTTAATGCTGCCAGATCTGTTTAGTGTGTCTGAAAAAAAGTCAGTGGGAAATAACAGCCTTTTCCATAACTCTTTAAGTGTCTATATCCATGAACTGTCATTCTGTGTTGGTTTAGGCAGGCAATTCCTTCATAGGTGAGGCATTAGAAATATATTTTAATCATCTGTTTCCAAGGTTCTGTGAAGATAGAGCTACATATTTGATTTGTGGGAAAGAATAATTTGTTGCTGATTTTACTGAATTCCTAAGGACACTGTTTTCTGCTCATTTTGTCATTCCTCTGGGTAACAACACACCACATTATCTTGTATGGGGTGTCTGCTGCTTGCTGCTCTGTGCCATTAACATACATCTGGGCCACCCTTTGTGTGGAACTGTCCCCTGCTGAAATCCTCAGTGGTCTGGAATGGAGAAAGACTGCAATTTACAGAGTCCATTATCACCTCTGGACGTGTAGAATGATAATGGAAGTGACAGAGGTGCAGCTGAAAATTGGCTCTTAATATTTTATGTGTTCAAGCAAAAGACTGGAAGTCTCATGCTGCTCTTTAGGGAAAATGAAGTATGTGGGATTTGTTTTCTATTAGAAAGTTATGTGCAAAGGGTTGACTGCAGGGTTTCAAAGAAAGTATTACAGCATATTCATTTTGTGTTAACCAGTACTTCTCATTAGAGGTTTAGAGGGGAAAATACCTCAGTGCAAAAAATTAATATGTGAGAACAAAGTGTATTCAGCTTTGAAGCAAAGTTTTAGGACTGACAATTCTAAAATCATGTACCATATCCTTTACTATGTTGTTTTAATCAATGCGCTATGTCTAAGGAAGCACAAATAATTGCCTAAAATGATTATCTTCAAAATCGGGGTTATTTTTTCTTATTTTCTCCCCAATGCAGTTTTTTTGACTTTTGAATACTATTTCAGGAGCTATCATTGTCACATTGATTTTGCAAATGGAAATTCTGCCAGAGTTTTTAAGTTTTTAGAACATACAAGCTATAAAACGAACACAGTTTCTGAAATAGTTATAGTAATAATTATTTATCTCAGTATATTACAATGTTTATAATTATACTAAACAGACTTTGTTGAAAGATTTCTTTCTTGAAAAATGTAGTTACTTTCTGGCTTGACTAAGATGAGCAACAATACAGTACCAGTTTTATAAGTATTTTATTACTTGTCATCCATCTTATTTCAGACAAAAGTAGTAAGGTAATATTTTTTCTTGATAATAACAGACTAAATGTCATTGAAATATAGCATATATTAAGTCCTGACTGTATTCCTTGATGTATATTTATGATATAAAGAATTTCTATTTTCTAATTTCTTTACCACTATACATTAGTGATATCACTATATCACTTTTGCTGGATAATTAGTACTTCTAGATTTCACATTTTCAAGCATTTGGAGATGGTGGGATAAGCCTGGGTTTTGTTGTTTTTGCTGTTATTCTCTTGCTTTTCAGAAATGACAGTCTCCTTTCTCTTACCTAGTTCTATGTTTCTGTGAATGTTTCTTCTCTGGAAATGAGCATGACTTTACTCAACTGTGAGCAGTAAATGTTTCAAGTTGCTGCGGTAGATTTCCAGCCTCATTTAAATCAGCAATGCCTGCCATTTTGAATAAGGTCTCTGTAGATCCGTTTATGTAGATGTGTCATTTGAATCGGTTGTAACCGACAGGATGAAAATAACAAGAGTTTCAGTTTGAGATTTACAGAGCATTCTAAATGCTACAAACACCTTGTCAGTGACTGCTTGGATTATAAATTTCTCATATTTTTATGAAACACATATAATCTTTATAGTATATGGCATCAGCATTAAGTATGACCCTTCAGTTTCACCACTACAAATATATTAACTATTATGGGTTAAGCAATACTTTAGGCACTTTTAAATATATTCTCTGTACTGTATTAGTCTCTGGGGGATTGCAAGTTTATGAGGTAAAAATTGTTGTCTTGGCCCTGACAGGTGTAGATAAGTGGTTTGAGGGCTGGCCTGTGAATCAGAGGGTCACTGGTTCGATTCCCAGTTAGGGTACATGCCTGAGTTGCGGGACAGGTCCCCAGCAGGGGGTATGCGAGAGGCAACCATGCACTGATGCTTCTCTCTCTCTTTCTCTCTTCCTTCCCCTCTCTAAAGAATAAAATAAAATCTTTTTAAAAATTGTTGCCTTGGTCACTGTTAGTCCCATACCTAACACAGTATAAATATTTTAGGGGATGGCTCCATAAAAGGCCGGAGTTTCTGGTGTTGGTGACAGAGCAATGGTCCTGTCTCTGCTTTTGGATACTGTAATGTAAATAAATAAAATCCCAGAGGGAAAAATTTCATCAGATTGGAATCTTAAATGGTTTGCTCTTTAGAGGTTGGCTAGATAACAGTCGTCCTTCCTTTTGACACGAGATAGAGTTGCTCTCTCCAGGTCTTGCCAGGTCTACTAGAAAGTGTCAATATTTGAGTACCTTTTTTCTTTTTAAATAATGTAAATCATAAAATGATAAAATGTGCATTTCAAAAGTATATCTGTTGCTGGCATCTTTTCTATGTAAAAATGTCCATTCCAGGTGTTATTACATTACCATAGTCCATGCTAAAAAAAACCTGCAAGTAATTGTTGGTCATTGTAACTTATCAAAGGAAGTCCATAGAGAATTCCATGCTTCGTCACCCTCCCCCACACCACCGTACATCCCGAACACTTGCAACACGTCTGCATCTATCGCCGCCATTTTCCCTCAGCTCCACATTGGAACAAGGTCTGCCTTTCCCACTGTGCGTCTGGAA
Organism: Carollia perspicillata; assembly: GCA_004027735.1. Lineage (NCBI taxonomy): Eukaryota > Metazoa > Chordata > Mammalia > Chiroptera > Phyllostomidae > Carollia > Carollia perspicillata. The sequence continues at coordinate 7,478 of PVKM010002006.1, read as the reverse complement.
AAGCCAGACAAGAAAAACACGAACATGTTTAATAGTATTTCCTTAAATTGATCCATTATGTGCTTTCATTAGAATTTGAAATTTATTTCATGCGCATATGAAATAAATTTCATGTGCATATGAAGAGGACAACAGGGCAGTTCACACTGTTATTGAACTGCCTTTATAGATTACGGACCCAAGGCCCCGATGGTTTGCATGGGTTGCCCCTGGTGATGGGGGTCTCAGTGTTGCTTGTGGGACTATAGCCCTCTCTCAGTATTCTTTCCACATGTGTTATAGGACAGTGTCCAGTCTCCAGGCTTAGATCTCCTTTTGGGGTGAAAGAACATCCTGCCCACAGGAGAAATCACACTCCCAGCTGGACACTTGTAGAAAAGTCCCAGCGATGTGGTCGTTTCTCCTACTGGCACGGTCTTTCTTCTCACCTTAATGTATCAAAATGTATCCACCCTACAGGACCAGCTCCCAGGCCCTGTCTGCTGAAGAAGGTCCTTTTTCTGCAGATCCATTTTCCTATGGGTCCATTTTCCTCTATCCTATATATTCTGCACAGTCTGCCTTGTTTTAGACTTTTCTATTTTCTATCATTGTGTCTCAATGAATCTAGAATTAGGCAGACCTGAATTTTATTCTTAGATGTGCCACTTTAACTAGCTGTGTGTCATCAGAAAGGTTGCTAAATTTACTAGCATAAGTTTCCTTGTCTGTAAATTAGGTCACCACATAGGGGAGTTTTCAACCTTAAAACATGTGAATAGCCTGGCTAAATGTGACTTACAGTAAGTGCTCAATAAATGGTAGCTATTATTATTTTTGGCCTTTGTATCCCACAAGAGTTTAATTTGGATCTTTATCTTTTTATGACTCTAGAACAGTACTTGAATATAGAATTATACAAGAATATCAAGAAATGCTTTGTACTGACTCTATGGTTCACGACACTATGAATATATTTAAGAAATAATTTTTAGATAGTGTCATTTTAATTTAATTTTTCTCTTTTCTATTGTTGTTCAAGTACAGTTGTCCTTTTTGCCCCCACCAGTCCCCTCCACTCCAGCCAACCCCAACTCCCGCCCTCGATCCTTCTCCCTATACAGTGTCATTTTTTGATTTGGTCAAGCACAGAAGGAAATAAGCTCAGGTGGTAATGATAATGGTAAGTTTTTCCCAGTCTACTACTGAACGATGATAGGGGCTGATGGAGGAATGAATGAGAACCAGCTAGCGAATGGACAGCCAGGAGAGCGGTGGAGCTCCGGTCAGAATCAGCCTGCAGACATTTTCAGTGCTTCACCACTTACAAACTTACAGGCTCAGAAAATGGACAAATTATTTTTAACTGTGGTAGAATTTACATAGAGTCAAAGGCAGTCTTTTTACTTTACAGTTACATAAGGTTTGACAAACACAGTCAATCATGTGGCCACCGCAATGCAGAGCCAACACAATCAAGATATAGAGCATTTATCTTTCACAATGAATTGGAACTGGGAGGGCCCAGCTTGCAATCAGGGACCTGCTCCTCGCAGGCAGATGGTCATGGAACACCCCCAGAAAGCACGCCTTTATGACCACTTTTCGCCCGCGCCTCCTCTTCCTCTCAGCTCTCCTAACAGCCAGCTCTGTCCTGTCTTCAAAGTTTGCCTTCTCCAGACTATTACATAAACGTGATCATATAGTATATAGCCTCTTTCTCTGTTTCCCTTCATTTAGCATAATTATTTTAATTCAGCCAGGTTTTCAAATGTATCAATAAATAACTCCTTTTATTTCTAAATAGTATTCCTTTGAATGGATGTATCATGCTTGGTTTACCCAGTGACCAATCTAAATTTCCCTACAGTTGTCTGTGATAAACATTTGTTCACAGGTCTTGGTCTAAAAATAAGTTTTCATTTCCCTTGAAAAATACATTGCTGCGTCATTTTCAGAGCATTTTGAACTACTTCTTAGATTGATTTTTTAAAATTATAACTAAAGACATGTCATACTGATTTTTAGTTGAATAATTCTAGTATACTCTGACTTACGATCCTATGCATCAAGTAAGATTTTGTTAAATAGTCGTCATTTAGAGCAGAGCTTACTGATCATCGAGTACTCGCTGTGTGTAAGAATTCGTATTATTGTACTAAGTGATCTCTCAGAGTGCATCATTCATTATACAGGTGCTGATTTTCCCTGACTATTTCTGGATTCTCATCTTCCACTTGGTAGATTTTTTCCTTCTACCTTTGCAACTTACCTTCAGGTTGCCCTCTTGCTACTCTTTGCTGCACTTTCCTGCTCTTATTTTCCATTTTTTATCTATTGTATCAATGTGAATCAGATTAAATAACTTGTTCAAGTGTTGGTTACTTCAAGGGCTGTACTTGGTGTTCTGAGTCTATTTATTACAGGGTACTATTTTTAAAAAACAGGTTCTGAATAAGGGCCTGTCTCATTTAGGCACTCTCTTGAGAAGAAATATCTCTTTCCTTCATCCTAGATACTTTATAAAATCTACTTTTATAAAAAAACTTCCTTGCAGCTTCTTTATCTTCCAAAAACTTGATATTCTTTACACCCACCTGCTGGTGGGACTGCCCAATGACAACATGGACACACAGCCCATCTCACCGTCTCCTGCCCCCCAGCAGCGAACACCCGTCCTTGACAAAGTGACTCAAGACTCACTTCCTCCTTCTTCACCAATGTATCTAAATGACTCCATTGACTTCGATTTCTCTAACTCAGATGGTTCAGAAAACCCATTTATTTCTCTTGTATGTACTCATTGTACATAATTAATTTAGACTTATCTTAGCAACCAACTATTCAAGAGCTTGCACTTTCTTCCCTGAAGTACTGTGTATCCCCTTGCATTAGATATATTGCAGTAAATAAATATTTGCAGATTGGTTGCTTGATTACATTATATGAAGCAGCATTACTAAGAACATTCCTGGACTGAATTTGCATATAACAAGTTTTTGAATAATGTCTTTCTTTAATGTTTCCTTATAATGTCGGTGAGAGGAAAAAAATGATTCCTGGCTGGGCCACCATCTCTGTGGACTTTGCAGGTTCTCCCCATGTCTGTGAGGGTTTTCTTCAGGTTCACTGGTTTCCTCCCACATCGCCAAGATGTCCGTGTTAGGTAACTTGGCACGTTTACATTGTTTTCATCTGAATGAGTGTGGGTGTGGGTGTGAGCGCACCCTGCAGTGGAAAGGTGTGCTGTTCATCCCACATCGGCTCTGGCCACCCACACCCCTAAACTGGAATCAGGGGGTTGGAAAATCATTATCTGATTTTTTATTAGTCTTTTTTTTTTAGTCTTTCTTAAATCTATGTATAGCTCACATTTATTTTAATGTTTAGTATTAAAAATGTTTGAGGTCTTTACATAGAAGCTTGCTGATGTTTTTGTGACCAGAAATAGGCTCCAGGAACTAAACTCTTTATTATATTAATTAGCATATGGAAAAACTGATTTCTTTGTAAGTCTCAGTTTCCAAGAGCTTGTCAATGATTTTAAGTGAAGACTTATTGTACTTCATGTTCTAGGTTATTACAAGGTGCTATTTAAAAAGTCTACATTCTGGCTGCGGCAACCCCAGGGTGAGAGACAGAGGCCTGCTGGATTCCACATAGAGTGGAACACACCCCCAAACTGCATGCGGCTGCACCCCTCTCCCGCTTTTACTGTTACACAAACAAAAAAGAAAGATCAGTCCCTACAGTTAACGTGTACAAGAAAAGGAGATAGAGTGATCAGATGAAATTAAACAGAAAAAAGTTAGAACGGAAATGATATACACTTACAAAGAAGGAGGGAAAGCATAAGCCTTGGTAATTTAGTTTGCAAAGCATCCCCTGAAATTTGATATATATTTGGTGTATGAATTTCTCTAGTCTCGCCTTTGCAAAAATAGAAAATCAAAAGACAACTAATAATGAAAGTAAGTCAAGTGAGGTGACAACTTTGTCAGTTTTAATTGGATTTGCTCTCTCCTTCACTTCCAGAACGAGGTACCCAAGGCTCTGCCTCCACAGCTGTCAGTTTCGCTCCCTCCAATGTTATTAAACCCCGCACGGAAGGCTCTGTTAGAATGGATCTACCCAGAGTGGCTATTTATATGCTTCTTGGTACATTTCTAAATATAATTGAAGATTGATTCCATATAGTATATCAGCTCATTTTTTAATGGGAGCAAAAAATCTTGGATTTGCAAAATGGTGATAATTTATTTAAAACATATGAATACCAGAGCTAGACCAGAGGCTGTGAGTTCCAGTGGTCAGTGGAAGAAAGAATTTTAATCCACTGTTCCAGTTCTAAGGATTATTTTCCTGAAACTCATAGCACATGTAATGTCCCCTAGGCTAATTGTACAGGTTCCTAAAGGGCTACCTATTGCCAGACAAGCAAGTATGCCTGTTTTATGAATGGGGTTGTGGAGGCCAACAGTGAACTTGCTGTGGTCCTGGAAATAGCAATAGTATTTTTGTCTGTGTTTATTAAATACAATAATTTATGTATATTGTATTATATATAAAATAGTAATTATACCTATTTTTACAAGATCTTTGAAACTTTGGTTTGTAGAGTTATTTAGGATAAAAAAATGAGTACTAACATATTAAACTGGTGACAACACTTGACTAGAGTAATTTAGAAATTTCTTATTAGTTAAATATCAATTTAAGAAAATAACACTCTGGACAGATGTTTTCACTATGAACCAAGAAGTTCTCAATCACTATTAATTAAAGATAAAACAATTTCAATATTGTCTTTTGAAACATACAATTTTAAAAGTTAAATTTACAGAAGCAGAGTAATAAATTCATTTGAAGTCCATCATGAATGATTCTTATGTTATGTCTTGCATTAGCAATGCCGTTGTTTCCTTTCAGCAAGCTGGGTAATCAGGAGATCGCCTTATTTGAAGGTTCAGGAAGTAGATAGAACTGAGATGCAACAGTGGATGCCTAGTGGCTTGAAACTTAAATTAGCCCTTTCACGTCAATTTTCAAAACTAGTTTCTCAAACAGTCTTACATTTAAGCCACCTCCATGAAGAAATGCTTCCATGTGGTCAAAAACCAAACTTAGATATCAAGAATTCTAAGTTCTAATGTTACACCAAGTCTATTTCCAATAGCCTGACAGTTTTTCTTATTGTTTTTGTTCCCATTATCCTTTTTAAAATTAATTGAATATGGCTTCATTTTAATATTTGTGAAGTCCTCCAGACACTTCGAATGAGTGACTATATAATAGTCATTCAGGTGTATTATAAAAATTACTTAATGTTTATAAAGTATCTTGAAGATGAAATTGTGATGCAAATTCTAAGTGTAAGTTTTATTAATTAAAAAAACCACTTTAGAGTTATGTTTGCTGATAAGAACTTTTTAAATTTAATTTCACTGAAGTCCTTTTGAAGGGTAACCAAGGCAAAGTGAAATGTTATTCGAGCACTCCAGGAGACTTTCCTTCCTTTTTTTTGTAAGGGGGTGTTTTGTTTCGTTGGGGTTTTTTTTAGTGTCAAGTCTTAGGTATTACAATATTCTCCTTTTAACCATTACTGTTACTAACATCTAAAAACACTATATATATGTATATATATATATATACACATACATATATATCACAATTTAACTTATGCAAAAGTGATTAGCACCATTATCTTTTTAGTGTAAAGAAATAAATAATATCTCCCACTCATTTTAATTATTAAGAAATTGTTTCATATAATTATAATAGCATTGAATAATTGGAGAATATCTAACCATCCTCCCTCAATGGTAAATGATATGAGTTATCACTACTAACTTAATGAAGGTTATAATATCATGGTCTGTTTTGTTTGAGTTTCTCATAATTAGAGAGCAAAATACTTTTTTAGATTTGACTAAATTCATCCAGGCTATCTTCTAGGCTATAGCCTTTTTTTTTTTCATTTTCCTTTTCTTCTCTAGAACTAATGCATAAGGTGCTGTAAAGAAGCCAAAATACACAGATAAGTCACCTCCCATTCAAAATAATCTAGTGTCTCTCTTTATCCAATTACATAGATTTCCAGCATCTCTATCCATGTAGAACAACAGTGAGCCTATCTGTGATTCTGAAAAGTCCTTACAGTAATACCAACAAAAGTGGTGGAGGGGAGCATGCCAGCTAGGGAACAGAAGTGGCAATACCACCAAGAGAAAACACCAGCAGCAATAGCTGGCCAAATTTGTGGTCACAGAGAACTGAAAGTCAGGAGAGAAATGTAAGAGAAAATAAAAAGTAAGTGTTATGGGTGTGTACGCTTTTGGCCTGGTCCTCTCTTCCGAAGGAGTGGTGTCGTGAGATGGTGAGAATGACTGGCATTCCATTTCTCAGTGCTTGCTACTACACGCTCTGCCATATGGGTTTATGTTTCCCATCCAATTAGCCAGTCAAAATGGGGAATGTTCAGTGCTTTAAGAAAATCCAAGCTGACATTAGCATCTCCTAAATTCATTTGACCTCAGAACATGTTTTTTCCCTTCTGTACCATTAACATCCCACTTTTAGAACTAGTGTTCTAAAACACACTTTGGGGCGTGATGCTTTAAGTAACCCAAAAAGGTTTAATTACATTTTCAGAGTTCCACATTCACAGAGAAGTATGTGATATGTTTTGGAAAGTTTCCTTTAAAAAGAGTTCAAATAAAAATTCCTTTGTTTCTGAAAGTGTTTCTCTTTCATCTATCAGAAACATAACTATGACCCTAACCATATCAGATAACTAAGGGGATGTTTATGTGTTGTGTTAAATAGTCTTTGTCTTCAAACATAAAAGGAAAAGAATACAGAAAACAAAAACTCACTTTAGCACTTCTTCTTTGCTCTATGATTCCAATTTTTCCTCTTGAGTTTGTGGTTCACATGGCCTCTGAGCCCTTCTGGTCATCCATGCCCAGCCATGCTTATAAATCTTTTACATTTTAGAAGCTTAGGATGTTTTATTATTTATCTGTATTTGTTAGGGCCAGCCTTGATGAATAAGACTGTTTACAATGTACTGCTTATTTCAAGGGCCTGTAAAAGAAAAAATAAACTGAACTTGGCCTATGAACCTGGATATGCACCAGAAGTGCAATTTTTCTTGCTACATCACAGAAGGAGACTAGAGTCTCCTTCTAGAGTTTTAAATGAGGATTTAAGGATCAAAAACAAAGCTACCTTGTATCACCTTCACTTGGGGAGAAGCAAAGACACTTAACACTTAGGCTTGACCTAGTACTTTGTAATGGCCCTCAGTTTACTGTTTATAGATAACATACAAAGGAGAAGGTATCTGTAGCTCATTTCTGGAGCACTAAATTTCTTCAGAAACTACAGCTACTATTTGCAAATTTTACAAATAAATGGATCAATAAAAGCAGCTGTTTAAAAACTGCACATGGCAAGCATTTTTCTATTCTAGCACATCTCGGGTAATGTGTGCTTAG